>PVIY010009352.1:0-72945 GCA_004026745.1 Myrmecophaga tridactyla | reverse complement strand
AGAAGTGTCTGTTCAAGTCTTTTTCCCATTTTGTAATTGGATTGGCTGTCTTTTTGTTGTTGAGTTGAACAATCTCTTTATAAATTCTGGATACTAGACCTTTATCTGATATGTCGTTTCCAAATATTGTCTCCCATTGTGTAGGCTGTCTTTTTACTTTCTTGATGACGTTCTTTGATGCACAAAAGTGTTTAATTTTGAGGAGCTCCCATTTATTTATTTATTTCTTCAGTGCTCTTGTTTTCATACAATTTTTTTAAAGGAGAATAACATTATAGGAGAAAAGCAGATTAAAGCTAATGCAATTGAACACCTAGATCAAATTCCCATTGCAAAGGAAAAGAAACTATTTCAAGCAAAGAGGGAAACATGCTCCTGAAAAGGCAGGGTAAAAAAAAAAAGAGAACGGCAGATCGTAACCAGGTCAAGTACATGTAGAACTTTCTCTCAAAAGCTTGATCGGTTTTCTTCCTGCAACTGGAGCCCAGCCTCTCCAGAGCTGATTTCTTTTCATTTCTGGAAGGCAAGTATCTGAACTAATCGTGAGAAAGACCATGTTTGCTCCTGGTGAAGCAGCCCAGCTGGCATTACATCTGTGAGAAGTATTTGTTTCAGGATTGCTGACTGGACAAACTGCTTTCTAGGCTGCTTTTTGGGCAGCCGTCCTGATCTGGCTTTGTGTTTTCCTGGGTTCCCCCAGTCCACTGACTGGAAAACCCAAGTCTGATTTTGTCATGACATGTGGCTGTCAGTCTGGGGCTCCTGCTTCTCCCCATAACCTCCCCCCACCGCTGCGCCCCTGCAACCTGAACTGGGCTCCAGAGCTGCCCTGACAGTCATTCCATATGGACCTGTGGTCAGGTTCCCCCTTTGTTTTTGAATATTCTTATTCAGCTGATTCAGAACCTCTACCTTTGCCCTGATGTCTGGGACACTGACCACTTGGTGACACTGCTTTGGGGTTGCCTCAAGCACTGATCCCCAAGAAGAAATGTGGAGTCTCCTGTCTGGGCCTGCCGGCCACACCCAGCGAGGTCGGCCTTTTATGTAGTGGTTGCCTCTGCAAACAAGAGCAAGGACAACTTCAAGGCTGGGCTTAGAGAACCGCCTTATGCATTTTTTGGCTTGTTTCTGAGCCAAGACAAAAAAAAAAAAAAAATCAGTGTTTTCAAAGTAGCTGGTGAGGTGGCTGTAATTATTTTGTTCAAATTATTTCTCTGAAAATAATAATCTCTTTCATGGACTTTGTGCTCTAGGCATGAAAGTAACAAATCTTTGCTCCAAGTACAATTTTCAGAAGAGATAACACATTTAAGGGCTGAGCTCAGAAAGTAAGGCCTCGATGGGTGTTAACTCCTTGTGGTTATCTGAAGCTGTTGAGGAGGCAGCAGGCGCCAGGGTCTCCTCTGTGTTAAGGGGCAATTTTAATTACAATTTGTGTCCAGAGTAGAGACCTGTCCCAACTCCAGGGTTTTTATGTTATTCACATTTTGAACTCCTTTCAGAGTAAGTTTTCTTTTGGAGGAATGGGGGTGGGGGAAGGGTAGCAGGCTGAGATGGAACCATCTATATTATTGCTGCCCCATCGTGTGTGTGTGTGTGTGTCTCCACAAATGATTCAAGTGTACCACTACAAGCGTGAAGAGGACATTTATCTTAAGAAATGGGCTTGACTCAGATATCTCCCGGAGGTTCAGAGCACTGTGGCTGATGACCTGGTGAGATTGGCGTTTTGTTTCACCACCAATCCTCTCTCCCTTTCAGTAGGGTCTCTACTCAGCTTTTTTTTTTTTTTTTCCAATCAAGAGACTTGGAGGCGGTTCAGTGCAGACAGGACCTGAACACTGGACAGATTGGAGGATCCCTATCTCTCTTGGAAAGAAGATACTCATTCCATTCTACGTGGGGAGAGGGGATGAGCGCAATTAAGTTTGGTGAATTCCTTCATAAATGTGGTTGTTATCTGGCAGTAAAAAAGCAAAATTCAAAGAACAACATACCCTTGGCAAAGCTGCCTCTTCTGGCTTCTCTTCGAAGGCCTTAGGAATCTCTTCTTCAACCTTTGAGAAGGAGAAAAATGAACAGACTATCCCTCTCTTAATACTTTCTCATTATATCACATGCTTTCTTGAAATCCACCCTTTTCCTCATTTATCTTTCTCTTTCGTGATAACATCCTCAAACTAACAGGATTAGGGGCTTCCGTCTTCCCTCTCTCCATTCTTTCTTAGATCCTTCCTTGCAAATATTTGTTGTTCTTTCTGTCTTTTCTTTTGAAAGAAACACTTCACTCATTCATTAATTCATTTATTCACTTTTTAAAGCATTTACTCAAAATAGTATCTCATTTCTAATCATATAGATTGAAGACCTTTTATCTCCTTTAAACCTTTTAGCTCTGAACCATTGCTGGAGAAGGCATCTGTGGGAAACCACTGAGCATTCCACAGTGGGTGGTTTCCTCCAGGAAGGTCTTCCCATCAAATGCTTTCTCAATTCTCTGAGTGTGCTTATGGTCTCTCTCATTGGAACAGAGTACTCTAGGGGGAGAATCCACTGTACCTAAATGGCACCATTATTGACTTATGTATTATAAAAATACTTTTTTTTCACCAAAACCTTATTTTGCCAACCTAATAACTGGCAGTATCTCTGAGGTCATCTAAAAATCTTTAAAAACACCCGTCTTTTCAGTAACCACATGTTCTCCTCAGGCATGGCATTTCCGTTCTCCAGTAAAGTGAGGTGGTTTTGTTATTGTGGGTTCTGAGGAAGGCACCCCACCCTTGAGCAGATGACTGGGTTACCTGGTTGTAACTGAGCAGCCTTTGAGCATCTCCCCTCTTTATAGGAAAGACAGAGGTGGGAGGTTTGGTAAAGTAGTGGGGGAATGTTGCTTTCTAAATATAAAATGTATGTTAACCATTATGGATATAGAAGAAGCTTATTCTGTTTACAGAGAGAGCAAGCAGACTACAATCAAAAGGTTATATATATTTTTGTTTTATTTTTCTGTTGTATTTTTATTTTTTTCTGAATTAATACAAATGTTCTGGGAAATGATCAGGATGATGAATATGCGACTATGTGATGATATTATGAATTGCTGAGTGTATGTGTTGGGAATGTTTGTGTTTCTTTTTTGTAATTTTTTTAAATTAATAAACAATTAAAAAAATGTTATATATAATTACAAATTGTGATAGACCTGTGAGTCAGAGCAGAGGCTAGAATTTTCAGAAATCAAGGTGCTTCTCTTGGGTGCTGGATTCAAAGTGATGTTGTAAACTGATGGAGGTTCAACCTTAATTGCTGCAACAGATTCTTCACAGTCCCATCCTGTTTGCTCTTTCATCTAATTCCTGGACCCTGAGCAGTGGTTTTCACACTTGAGTGTGCATCAGAATCATCTTGGAACTCATTAAAAACACAGCTTCCCAGGTTCCACGTCTGAAGCATCTAAGTCAGCAGGCTCGCAGAAGAGCCCAAGAAGCTGTATTTATAAGCTCCTGAGTGGTTCAGATTCAGGGATCTGTGGAAGTAATGATTTAGTGATGCCTGGAATTTATGTAATTTTGATGGGGGAAGAAATATAAAATAATACTGGAGAAAGGGCATGTGTATGTATATGGGTGTTTTGGTTTGTTAAAGATGCTGGAATGCAATATACCAGAGATGAAATGGCTTTTATAAAGGGTATTTATTAAATTAGCAAGTTTACAGCTCTAAAGCTATAAAAACGTTCAAACTAAGGCATCCAGAAAAAGAAACCTTGACTCAAGAAAAGCTGGTGAGTCTGGAGTGCCTCTATCAGCTGGGAAGGAACAAGGTGACACCTGCTAGCTTTCTCTCCTGGCTTCTCATGTCAAAGGACTTCCCCAGGGGCACTTTCCTTCTGCATCTCCAAATGTCTCTGGTTGTGTGGGCTCTGTTGGCTCTGAAGCTTTTTCTAAAATGGTTTCTTTCTTAAAGGACTCCAGTAAGTAACTGGATGGATGGAGACACATCTCCATGGAAACAAATTAATCAAAAAGATCCTACCCAATAATATTGAGTCAGGACTAAATCACATGGCTTTTCTGGGGATGCAAAACAGTTTCAAATTGGCACAGGGGGGCTGCTATAATCCCATAGAAAAATCACTTTTTTTTTTCTTAACCCAGGATTCTGACTAGACCAAGATCATACACATCTTGTAATTATAGTCACAAATGCTAGATGAGTACACTGACAGGCTTACTGAAAATATTATTAAAACATAGTTTTTAGTTACAGTTGGCTGGTTATTTCTTAGGAATTTCTAGATTAGGATCATTTTGAGAAGCTGTATTTATAAGCTCCTGAGTGGTTCAGATTCAGGGCTCTGTGGAAGTGAGGATTTGGTGATGCTTGGAATTTATGTAATTTTGATGGGGAAAGAAATATAAAATAATACTGGAGAAAGGGCATGTGTATGTGTATGGGTGTTTTGGTTTGTTATAGCAATAGCATCCAAAATTGATTGAGGCTTTGAAATGAATAAATTTGTAGATTCCGTCTCAAGTTAATGAATGTATACTACATTTTGACTATAAACCAAATACTGTGCCTGTATTGGGGTTAATATCTAACGATAGAAGGCAAAAAGAAAATCCCCCTGCTAATCACAGAATAATGTGATGAAACAAGCACCCTAAAGATTGTACCAGTAAAGAGTATGGAAATGAGATGAAGAAGCAAGTTTATTGTTGTTGTTTACCTAAAAGAAGCCTTAGAGACAGTTCTCTAGTCTATCAAAACACCTGTTTCAGGGTGCATGTGTGGTTCAGTGATAGAATACTTGCCTTCCATGAGGGAGACCCGGGTTCAATTACTGGACTATGCATCCTCCAAAAACAACCAACCAACCAAACAAAAAGAACTTGTTTTACAAGAAGAAAGTTTGTGCTCAGAATTTGGAAGACTTCAGTATTCATTCGTGTGAAAAGCCTTAAAAAATCGACATCATGGCTTCTGTCTCACATACATGAACTTTGTAAATAATATATATATATATATTTTAAATTAGTTGGTTTATCTTTGGCATCCAAATGAAACCAAACTGTAAACATTACCACTTCATTTTCTTAAATTGTTTATTTTACAGTTATTGGTCCACATGAAATAGCTCAGTCACTGGGATTATGGTTCCCTTTTGTTTTAGCTTGATGGATTGTTATATAGATGTGTTGATCAGTACACAGAACCTTCCTGAAAACACTGCCTCCCAGACCTGCAGAGGTATGAGTTAATGCAATAGCTCAGATACCTGGTTCTATTTTTGAAACCTCACTCCTTGCTTGAAAATAAATGCATGTTGGGAAGGGATTTGGTAGTATTTTGATTTAGTGGTCAAAATCTAAGAACTCAACCAAAAAAAAAAACAATAAGAAAAAAGGGGAAAAATGTCTTTCTGTACCAGCAGTTATACTCCATTTCTTCTTACCCTCTAGTGATGCCGGAAACAGGTAAGGAAAAATCCTCACATGTCTTCCTTTGAACTGCAAACTCCAAGTGATGTCTGAGTAGGAGGCTTCAAGAGCAAAGCTACACCAGAAAGATAAACAAGGACAGAAGGCTTCCTTTGGGGATGAATTCAAAGCAGTTATCAATTTTTAAAGTTCTTTTCTTCCAAGCTCTGATATGGGGCTGACAGGGCATAAAATGTTTTAATGATTTATAGCAGAGCCCTTGGCCATAGTATTTCTAAAACAGGAGCTACCTAAGAAGATTTAGACTGGCTAAGATGGGCAACTGCAGGAATTGGCATAATCGATGTGTTAACCTTTCAAGTGTGACTTGAAGGCAGTGCAAAGAAATGTGATAAATGTTGATAATCTAGCTCCCTTAGGAGTCCCATTCTTTAATGTTGATACTGATCAGCTAGCTTTGCCTCCCCACTCTCAGAAAGAAGTGGAATTGCTGAATTGCTAAATATTATCTGATAAATTCCCAACTTTGCTTTGGACAGCTGGGCCAATCATCAACTATTTGGAGAATGCTTCACAGTACAAATGGGATAGAAAGCAACTTCAGCATATTTGATCACTGATTTAGGGATAGTGAAATGAGTGCAGGAGTTAGGAGGGCTGGGTTCAGATCCCAGCAGTATAAGAGTGGGGTGAAAACCCAAAGTTTTTGGAATTACACATACTTAGGTTTAATTAATACCTATCATTTTCTAGTTCGGTGAACCTGAAGTTAGCTTTTGAAGCTGCAGGTTTTTCTTCTATAAAATGGCAGGTAGTGAGTACTGGTAAAATATTTGTTGTGAATGAATATCACTTCACTGTGTGCTTAAGAATATGAAAGGAATTAATTCACAAAAAGCACTCAAGACAGAGCTTGGCTCATACATAGCAAATGCTCAAAATGGGGTAATTATTTTTCCTATTTTTAGCTGATGGTTTTGGACAAGTCACTTCATTGGCTTTAATCTCCCTTTCCTTTATCTGAATCCTATATCTTGTAGGATTTTTTTTTAATGTGTGAAAATTAATGAAAAGAATTTTGTGAAAGTGCCTGACTCACAGTAGGCACTCAATAGAGAACAAAAATAACAAATAGGATCTGCCCCCCTGGATATCTGGGATGCTCAGAGATTCTAAACATGGAATTTTGGATCATAACTTGGTGTGATTCTTCAATTGACACTACCTGAAAGAGGAAAAGCAATATGAAGTATGAAACCCCTCAAGACACAAGGCAAGGATGTGACCAAGGCAAGGAAGCTCAAGTATATTTGAAAGATAAGACTCACTCTTATAATGTGAGTAGGTCAGGAAGGAAGCCTTGAGGGCTATGGCTTAGTTACTTGGCATGGGTTGGCAGAAGCAGACTTCAGTCTAAAGATGCCAAATAAATAGGATCTCAAGGGCAAGTAAAATTTCATTTGTTCTTTTGGAAGTATCTATGATTCATTAGCAGCACAAGCTGGGTACATAGTAGGCACCAAATGCTTGCTGATAGCACACAATATTGGGGGCATACTTGATGTTATTCTCTCTCATTTCTTGGTAATAGAACCCTGGTTTTGATCAAGCAACAAAAGGCCCAGCCACAGAAAAATGACTCATATCTGGTTGAAGTCAATCATGTCAGTACTAGTCTTTCCTAGTGATTAGATAATAGTGCGCACATGACCCAGTTCTTACCAATAAAGCATAAGAGGATATTTGATGGACATTTCTGAGTAACATTTTCTTTCTGAAAAGATAAATATTAATCATGAAAAAGCTTCCCCTTCCCTTTCAGTTTTGCTCTCCCCGCTTACCTTACTGCTTGTGATCCTGTTGTCTGAACTTGGGGTTACGCAGTCATCTTGTGACTGTGAGGGGAAACTTTGCCAATACACTGAGGAGAGCAAGGCAGAAAAATTAGAGAAGCATGGGCCTTTCATGATCCCTTTAAGCTATGAACCAATTCTGGGACCAGCAGTCTTATTAAATATATAATACATGCCCTATGGTTTAAGCCACTGCTAATCAAGTGTTCTGTTAATTAAAGGTTGACACTGGTGTTTCAGTCTCTTAGCTGCTAAAACAAATACCACACAATGGATTGGTTTAAAAAAATGGGAATTTATTGGCTTACGGTATTGAGACCAGGAGAAATCCAAAATCAAGGGCTCAGCCAGGAAATATTTTCTCCTTGAAGTATGTGGCATTCTGGAGCTGGCGGCCAGTATCCTTGGCCCTTGGATCTTCTGTCGCATGGCATTGTATATGATGGCATATTTTCTACTCTCTTCTGAGTCCCATTGACTTACAGCTTCTGGTTGCTTTTTGTGGTTTCTCCCCCTCTGTGTCCAATACCTCTGTTTATAGAGACTTCTGCCTTATTGAATTAAGCCATTCAGTTTGCGCTACCGTCACTAATAACTTCTTCAAAGGTCTTATTTAGAAATGGGTTCACCACAGGACCAGGAGGTGGAGCCCAAACACGATGCAACCCCCCACATCTGGTTATCATAATTATAGGTAGCATTTAGAACTTCTGTACCAGAAACTTTTCAAGTGCTTTACATGTATTGGTTCATTTAATCCTCCAAACAATCCTAAAAGGCAGGTATTATTATTATCATCATCATCTCTACTTTTACATCTGAGGAAACTAAGGCACGAAGATGTTAATTTGCCCAGTGTTACGAAGATAATAAATTACCAGTTAGCACTTATTTCTAGGCTTCTGTTTCCACTGTTTGTGCTTTTTGTCACTGTATTGAATTACCTCAATATAACTGAATACTACAAAATAGCATATAATAAATTGGTAGATTGAGTTGCCTTATTTTTGGCCAGGGAGCAACAATAAAACACTTGAATACTAATTTATTAACATATCATCAAAAATATAATGGCCAACAGCCTTTATAATTGCTATTTTATATGATATCTACTAAAGGAATTAAAAATAACTTTTTTCTGTTTTCAAAAAATATGTAGAAATATAATATAACCAAAGTACCAAGAAGCATGCAATGGAAATGTTATGTTGTGGGAGAATGGTTGACTCATGAACAATGAGTTGAAATAGTCTAAAAAAGAAAATTATAAAAATATGTTATAATAGAACAGAAGACTGAGTATCATTTGATAACCATACAATCAGGGGTGCTAGAATGAGAAATTGAAGGGCCTACTATTGATTCCATGAGTGATATTCCTAGATGAAACAAGGCCTGGAAAGAGGAGCGTTTTTTTTTTAATAGGGCCTTTTTATTAGGGCCTGTACTAACTGAGAAAACTTAGTTTCACTCATTGAGTTTATTTACAAGGCTGATTTTTCATAAATAAAACAAGCCGATAATAATGTGCCTTAATACTCCTAATAGATGAGAATAAGTTGTTATTTTTGCTGTCTATTCTTTTTTAATATAATAAAGGATAAGAAAACCCCCATAGGAACTAAGAAGGAAAGAATTGCAATAGTATTTATGGTATTTTTGTATTCTTTTGCTATCTTTGCACTCATGTTTAAATGGGATTCTGAAGAGAAAAGAGCACGTTAACTTGGGTATTGATTCAGATGTTTGCAATGATAAAGAATAGAAAATCCAACCCCAAATGGCTTAAACCATGAAAAAAAAATGCATTTTCAAACATTGCAAGAAGACAGGGTGGGTCCAGAGTTAGTGAATTTTGAGCCTCATTCATGTTCATGTTTTCATACTTTCATCCATGTGTCAGCTTGGTCTTCAGGTTATTCCTGCATTGGTTGTTAAGATGACAGCTATAGTCCTATGTATCACAGGTAGGCTTGACAATAATCAGAGGTTAAAAAAAGGCCATCCCTCCCTTTGGGTCTGCTGCAAATAGCAAGGAAACCCTTTTCCTGAGGCTCCCAGCAGACTATCCCTACATGACAAGTTTATAACAGGGACTCTGGACAGAGCTGTTCTGGGTTCAAATCTTGACTGTACCTACTTACTAGCTCTGGGTCTTTTCTCAATTTACTTAACCTCTCTGTGCCTTACTTTGCCTATATAAAATTCAGACAAATATAGACCTTACCTTCCTGAATTGGGATGAAGGTTAAAAGAATGAGTTTCTCTAATGCATTCAGAAGAGGACATACAATTAACATTCAATAAATGTTATGAACCATTATCTCATTGGCTAAATTTATGTCATATACTCATGCCCAAACCATTCACTGTCAAAGGAAATGGCAATATCATGATAGCCTTTAAAGTATTCTGGATTTTCTTTTGGGCTGGTAAGCTGGGAATGTGGTCACCTTCCCTGAGAGATGGATAATGAGGGTCCTGGCAATAAAGAAGTGGGAGAACAGCTGCTAACTAGAAGCAAATAGTGCCAATACAATTGTGTTTAATGCTATTGAGGAGAAGATTTTTGAAAATGCTTTATTGATTTAGGTATATTAACTGTCTTAGGTCTATAGGAAACCAATAAGATCAGTAGGTTTCTGGAAGAGACCCTATAGACTAAAGGTTCTGATTCATCTCTAGTAGGTGAGAGTAGCGAGTGGCTGAGAGCTCAGAAGGGCTATAAGTTCATAGTTAGAAGAGTGGCTAATGCAGAACGGAATATGTTTCTTAGTATTCACAGATCAGACTCTTTTTTTTTTTCTGGTTTGAACTTTTGGGACAAGTCTAAAGAAGGAAGGAAGCAGAAAACTCACTATTTAAAACCCATACATTTGTAATTCCAAGGGACTGCTCCAAAATTGGTTTAAAAGGTAAGAGAGTCATCTTAGAGTCTTTTCTTCTTATGACAACCAGAGCTGTGTTTGCTTAAACTTAGTCTCCTACTTCATTCCAGCTTTTCACGCTGATTACAATGGCCATTCTTAATATCCTCTTATCCAGCACCTATTTTTTTTTTTTTTTTTTAAAAAACAGTTGCTTAATTTAGTAGCAAAAAGAGGAAAGGATCCTCTACCCTGATTTCCTGGTTGTGGGGAAGAGAGATGAACTCAAGCTAATTTAAGTAAATGGGTTGAAGGATAGTACTTTAAAAATACTAACAAGCTTTATGAAGTCATGTACCAGAAGGCCTTACAAGGACTGGCTTGGGAAAGTGAAACTCAGGCTACTCTCTAGCTCTTGGGGTCTCAGTAGTTACTTTCATTGATTTTATAGTATAGACCCAATAATGCTATGCTATTTCAAACCAGGTGTTGGACATCATGGCAGATAAATCATGACTCAGTATATTGGGATACTCTATTGTGTTTGGGATGGAAAGTGAATTATTTCAGAATTTGTAAAAGATTGTGGCAAGTGGACCAAATGCTAAATTGAGAGCCAAGAAACCTGGGTGCTATATCTGATTGTGTCACTCCCTAGTTGTAAGTTCTTAACTTTTGTAAAAGATGAAATTGAAATAGATGTCATCTTGTGCTAACATTTTATGAATTCTTCCTTTCAAAATCTATTTTGACATGTAACAATTCCTCAAGTTATCAATGATTTAACATTGACTATGTCATAACTAGAATAATTCCATATAACAGTTAAGAATCTTAAACTCATTAACAATATGTTTTCTATGTTCCACTGTGAAATGGCTTACTTCTTGGGATGTTTTTTGTGGACAGTTAATCTATGATGCCTGAATCTTTGCTTATAGTTGACATATAAGGTGATGGAGAAAGGGGTGTGTCAGAGATAAATCCAGGACATCTAGATGAGGGTGCAATATGCTGAGATGTACAGGAAGAGTTTATTAGTGTTTGTTGTTGTTTATAGTGAAAACAAATTAGATGTTCAATATTTATATTTTAATAAGATCTTATTAAGGTAATTATTACTTATATTTTCCCATTTATTAAAGTGCACTGTAACCAACTCAGCAACATTTTGTGTGTATAGATTCTATTTTGAGCATAGAAATCATCCCGGGAAAATATATTTGCTGTTAGGATTCAAGTTGAATGGCTTACTATACCATATTCTGGATTCTCTACTCCTATAATGGCACAGGATTAAGAAACAGATGGATGGAATTATGAAAGGTTTAAACCAGAAAGAAATGTTGTGTGTTTAATTTTAAGTGGAACATTTGAAGCTAGAAAGGGCATCTCAAGTGAGGGTGGTTGGTTTGGAAACCACGTTTGTAAAGATCATAGCAGAGAGAATTGAAGATGTTTTGTTTATCATTATGTATTTGGGTATGGAGGAAGGAGAAGATGGCTGTTCTTTTCTCCAATGGGAAAACCTAGATAAGGAAACAGTATAGGGTAGCAGATAAGAGTAAGGAACCTAGAGTGAGACATCATTTTAGGCATGTCACTGGATCTTTTTGTGCCTCTGTCTTAGATTCCTCCACAAGTAGACCCTGGAAGCAGGACACAAGTGCAAATATTGGGAGATGATTCCAGGAAACACTGGTAGGGGGTGGGGAAGTGAAATAGTGAAGGGAAGACAACAAATAAAGGGTGAGTTATCAAGCAAGTTACCACTGTGGGCAATTGGAACTTAGCTCACCGGGGAACTCTGGGACCAGTGTAGAGCGCACACTTCAGAGCCAACCCACTTGAGGGGCAACCCTCTCAGTCATTGATAGAGAGATGCTTGCAGAGAGTTTAATTTTCTGGCACTTCTGGCTAATCATACTGTAAGAAAAGTGGGCTCTGGGGCCAGAGAAAGGTTACTGGTCAAGTGCAAGCATTGGCCTAAAATGGTGAGGTCTGATGGAACATGATCAGGGCACTGGCAGTTTTGCTTCCCTCCTTATCTAGAAAACAGAGATGATAATGATTTGGCCTCACAGGGTTCTTCTAAAGAGTAAATGGTATATGCCAAGCTCTTAGTAGCATGCTGGGTACAAAATCAGTAGTTCATAATGTTATTATTGTTATTATTATCATCCTTGCAAATAAAATCATGGGCAGAAATGCCAAACAGAGTCATCTGCTAATACCATTTGCCCATGTCAGAGGAAGTAGACCAGCAGAAGCTGTGTGTTTGTCCGTGATCCTTAAGAGCATTCCTGTGCTGGGTTGGAGGCTGAGCCAAGGGACCAC
Organism: Myrmecophaga tridactyla; assembly: GCA_004026745.1. Classification (NCBI taxonomy): domain Eukaryota; kingdom Metazoa; phylum Chordata; class Mammalia; order Pilosa; family Myrmecophagidae; genus Myrmecophaga; species Myrmecophaga tridactyla. The sequence continues at coordinate 60,438 of PVIY010009352.1, read as the reverse complement.
TAAGGGTCTTTCCTACCCTGAGTTTCCATGGTTATTCAAGTCCGTGTGATGGGAGCAGATGTGTCTTTGCACCTGGAGCAATAGGCCCTTGGCCCACCTGATTTCTGCTGCAGCTGTGGTGGAGAGTTCCCATGATTGCTGCCTGGGCCCTGTCTCAAACACCTGGTGCAACATCACTCAGTTTCCTTCCTCAGGGTCTTTCCATAGCAGGGCAGGCGGAAGCACAGAGATATTAGTGCCCCCGGGGGGAATATAAAGATAATGAAGACCTAGTACCTACTTTCGAAGAGCCACTGGGGGCTGGGCAGAGGTGGTAAGAAAAAGAGATAATTAAAATATAAATCCTAAATTAGAGATGTGTTGGTAGTGTTATGCTGCACGGAGCTGGGAAAGGTTTCAGAGACAAGGACACATTTGATTTGAATCCTGAAGGATGAGAAGAAGTCAAACCAGGCAGAGAAAAGGGAAGGGTTTTCCATTTCAAGAGGACAGCAGTTGCAACGGTGTGGGAGAGGGAGAGCAGGCTAAGTAATCTAGTGGACCTGGGGCAGAGTGCATGGGGCAATGAAGAGTTAGAGATGGGAGAGAAAGGTAAGCTGGATCAGGTGGGTGGGACCTTGGGGGCCATGCTAATGCACGCGGATTTTACCCTGTAGAATGTGGGAAATTCAGAGACTTTTAATCAAGAGAGGGACAAGACTAGGTCTGTATATTACAAAGATTGCTCTGGTGGCAGTGGGAGGGTAGACTGGGGTGGAGATGCCAGAGGTAAGCAGATGCATTAGGGGCTATTCCAGCAATGAAGGAGAGAAATAATGATAGTAGGAACTAAGGTTGTTGAGCAAGTGTGACCACAGTGATTAGCATAATCAATACTTTTAAAAGACTTGAAGAAGGAGGTGGAGGGAGAGAAGGGGGATGTTCTAGTTTGCTAGCTGCTGGAATGTAATATACCAGAAACGGAATGACTTTAAAAAAAAACAGGAATTTAATAAGTTGCTAGTTTACAGTTCTAAGGCTGAGAAAGTCCCAATTAAAGCAAGTCTATAAAAATGTCCAAACAAAGGCACCAACAACAGGTCACCTTCACTCAAGAAAGGCTGATGAAGTTTAGGGTTTCTCTCTCAACTGGAAAGGCACATGGCAAACATGGTGATGTCTGCTAGCTTTTTCTCCAGGGCTCTTACTTCATGGAGCTCCCCGGGGACATTCTCCTTCTTCATATCCAAAGGTCTCTGGCTGGTGGACTCTGTGGTTCTCTCGTCATTCTCATCACTCTGCTCTGTTGCTCTCCTGTAGTTCTCAAGCTTTCTCCAAAATGCTTTCTCTTTTAAAGAATTCCAGTAAACTAATCAAGACCCACCTGGAATGAGTGGAGTCATGTCTTCCTCTAATGAAAGGTTAATATCCACAAGTGGGTGAGTCACATCTCTGCTGAGATAACCTAATCAAATTTCCAACCTACATTATTGAATAGAGATTAAAAGAAATGGTTGCTCCCACAAACTGATTAAGATTAACACATGGCTTTTCTAGGCTTTCAAACCAGCATGGTGGAGGGGGGTGGGGTGGGAAACAGCAGCTTTTCTTTTGTTAGATACCACAACAAAACATTCGAAGACAACTGCCTGGTCAGTTGTCTTCTCAAATGGCTTGTCAAAAAAAAAAAATATATATATATATATATATATATATATATATATATATATATATATGCTTTTTTCCCCTTGAAATGGGTCGCTTGGAGGACAGTTCTCCAATTCCTTTTCAAATCCATTTCCAACTCATATCCAGATTCATTTCTAGAAGTCTTTGGTTCAAGTTAACCATTATTAGCATTCTCCTTTACAGTTCTTAGGATAGATTATTAGATTCCTTGGCTGTTTTTTTTGTTTCTTGATGTGTAGAACTCTTTCTTAAACAGTACATAGAAAGATGTCTGGGAACAACATGTATTGGAATGTGAGGGAAATAATGTGGATTTATGCCAGCCATTTGCAAGAGTGATGAACGATTTGAGGAAAGACATTGACCAAGTTCATCCTTCTTCTTGGAGATTGGGCAAAATATCAGGTGCAATATGAATACAGTCCTGTAGGGAAAATCAGAGAACAATGTCTCACCATTGGGGATGAGATCCAAACTGATAAATAAGAAACCCTACATTTATACCAAGAATAAAAGGCAAGGCAAGGGAGATTTTATTTTCACCATGTGATCTACTGTACCATAGGAATCCATCTGTAATAACTTATTAGTAGTATAGCTGCAAAGATACCAACCCAACATCTATATGATACTTTCCAGAATAGTAACGATTGTACTTTATCCTTAATGAAATAATGAATTATTATGCAGTAAAGGAAAACTTGTCTGAGCAAATCACCAACATGTACTCAATGACAATACTTTTATCCCTGGATTTTCACCACCCTCAGTTTTCTTGGACTGTGCTATTTTATCTTCAGATGTACACCATGTCATGCAAGTTACCCTGAAATAAGGCAAACGAAGGTTGACATTCGAATACCATTTTGTAATGCATGCTTGCTTCTATTTGTAATACAGAGGGTGTTTTCATCATATATTTATATCTTAGCAATTTTTTATACATATTATTGTATGCAGCATTGCTGAGTCCACAGTTCCCTGGTGACTTCTGTTCTTCTAGTCTGCTATTGAAATTCTGCAAGTTTCCTGGCTCCATTTTCAAAACTGGAGTATTGTGTGAATTTTGAAAGAGGCTAAACAAAGTTGGGGAGTTACACAGCACATCTTCTGGGAGTGTTTTTTTTTTTTATTGAAATTGACCAAAAGCAGATATATTATGGAATAGATGTAAAATATACATGCATTTAAAAGAAAAAATATGGGGCAGGCCATGGTGGCTTAGCAGGATGTGTTCTCGCCTGCCATTCCGGAGACTTGGGTTCAGTTCCCGGTGTCTGCCCATGAAGAAAAAAAAGGATAAAATATGAAATTGTAAGAGAAATTTCTTATCTAGAGCTGATTGCTCTGAAATATATATAGCTCTGTATGCCTCTGTACTTCCTCCCCTGCAGGTTTGCTTTTTTTTAATACTCTATGCTCTATGGTTTTATTTATTTATTTTTTAAAAACTATTTTTATTGAGAAATCTTCACACACATACAGTCCATACATGGAGTACAATCAATGGCTCACAATATGATCACATAGTTGTGCATTCATCTCATCACCAGGATCATTTCTAGAACATTTGCATCACACCAGAAAAAGAAATTAAAAAACCTCATATATCCCATACTCCTTACCCCTTCTCAGTGACCACCAGTATTTCAATCTACCCAATTTTTCACCCCTTATCTCTCCCATTATTTATTTATTTTTCCATTTATTTATTTTAATTTTTTTTATTATATAGTATAACATATATACAAAGCAAAGAAATAAAAAGGCAATAGTTTTCAAAGCACTCTTCAACAAGTGGTTACAGGACAGATCCCAGAGTTTGTCATAGGCTACCATACGATCCTCTCATGTTTTTCCTTCTAGCTGCTCCAGGATACAGGAGGCTAGAGGGCTTAAATACTTTTTTATCAACACAATCAACTTTTTTTCCTTCTTTTTTTCTGTGAACAAAACATATATACAAAAAAGCTATAGATTTCAAAGCACAGCACCACAATTAGGTTTAGAACATATTTCAGACTTTGGCATGGGTTACGATTTCACAATTTTAGGTTTTTACTTCTAACTGCTCTAAAATACTGGAAACTAAAAGAGATATCAATTTAATGATTCAGCATTCATATTCATTTATTAATGAATCTTCTATATATAATTCCACCATCACCTTTGAACTTTCCACAACTCTCTTTGAGGTTGTTTGGGCTATGGCAATTCTAAATTTTTGACATTGGAAGGATCTGTCACTAATATGGGGTAGGGAGATGGAACTATCTGATGTTCTGGAGAGGTTGGGCTAGGTTTCAGGACTTATCTGGATCAGAGACCCGTCTGGAGATTGTAGGCTTCTGTCAAGTTACTCTAGTGCCTGGAACCCTTGTGGAATCTTATAAATTGCCCTAGGTGTTCTTTAGGATTGGCTGGAATGGTCCTGGTTGGGGGTTGGCAGGTTACGATAGGTAGCAAGGCCTACTTGAAGCTTGCATAAGAGCAACCTCCAGAGTAACCTCTCAACTCTATTTGAACTCTCTCTGCCACTGATACTTTACTAATTACACTTCTTTTCCCCCATTTGATCAGGATGGAATTGTTGATCTCAAGGTGTCAGGTCTGGATTCATCTCTGGGAGTCCTCTCCCATGCCACCAGGGAGACATTCACCCCTGGACGTCATGTCCCACGTAGTGGGGAGGGCAATGATTTCACTTGCAGCGTTGGGCTTAGAGAGACTGAGGCCACATCTGAGCAACAACAGAGGTCCTCCAGGAGTAACTCTTATGCATGCCTATAGGTAGTCTAAGCTTCTATGCTACCTACAGAAGCTTCACAAGAGCAAGCCTTATGATCAAGGTCATGGGCTATTGATTTGGGTGTCCCTAAAGTTTGACACTGTATCAGGGGATTCCTTGATGGTAAGTTTAATAGTTCCACAGTCTTTCTCCCCTCCTTCAGGGGACTTTGCCAATACTTTTTGATTATCTGCTTAATATACTCTGGATGTTTCCAGGCATTACAATAATCTATACAGGATTAAAGGACCTCTTTCTTATTCTGTGCTTCCTGTGTTTCAGTTGTTCAAATGAGCTATACAGATAGGTTGAATTAGATTATGCACTACAGAAAATTTCAGTTCCAGATCAAATAAACCTTTCTACTATTGGTCTCAAAGAGTATGTGTGGTTCTAAAATATAGATACTGTCTTCCTTACCCTTATGTTCTGAATTACTTTAACTCCACCCTGTTTGGCTTCATTCTTATCTCTGAATATCAGGTTATAAATATAAAACAGGTTTTCAAAATCTGAGATAATAATTACCACTCCGGACTTAATGTGTTTGCTCTAAAAAGCTTGCAATCTAGGCCCGTTTTCTTGTAAGCATTTTCTAAAGGTGACCATACCATTGTTCTTTTTTTGTTTCTGGCTTATTTTGTCTCACCAAATGTCCCACATGTTCATTCACATTGTTGCAGGCCTCACGACATTCTTCCTTTTTGTAGCAGCACAACCTTCGTTCATAAGTATACACCATCGTTCGCCAATCTACTTCTCAGTCAGTGCATCCTTCAGCCACCTGCATTCATCGGGCATAGTGTAGAGGGCCCAAAGTCCACAGTCCATCAACATTTTCAATTTTAGATAATTTCAGTGTTCCCAAGAGACCAAAAACCAATAGATACACCCTCACCAAATAGGAAATCTAAACTTCCTCTTAACTCTTGTCCCTCACCCCGTTATTTACCTCTGCTAATGCTGTGGTACTGCTGATGGTTTCCTTTTGAACATAACTCATAGCATGCAATAGCAGTTTTCCCCCTGAACCCTGGACTTAAACACTCTTTATACAAGAATCATATCCTTGAAATAATTCTTATGAGAACTCATTCATATTTCTAATGTGAGTCAGTGGGACATATAGGTCTATACAACCCCTTTTAATTTTGTTCATCTTCAATATGGTAATATTACTTCTAGACCCACTAGAGAATCACCTTCACTCCTACATATTCCCTTACATTGGAGTTCAACCTCATTAGCTAACGGTTCACCCATCTCTAGCTTCTGTGTATCTCTAAGTCCCCTATTTTCTGTATTATAAGCCTCTGATTATACCTTTATTCTGGTCATAAAAGTGGAATCATACAGTATCTATCGTTTTGTGTCTGGCTAATTCACTCAGCATTATGTCCTCAAGGCTCATCCATCTGTCATGTGCTTCAGGACGTCATTTTGTCTTACTGCTGCATAATATTCCATCTTATGTATATACCACATTTTGTTGATCCACTTGTCTGTTGATGGGCATTTGGTTTGTTCCCACCTTCTGGTGACTGTGAATAATGCTGCTGTGAACATCGGTGTGCAAATGTCTGTTTGTGTCATTGCTTTCAGCTTTTCTGGATATATACCAAGTCGTGCTATTGCTGGGTCATAGGCAACTAGATATTTAGTTTCCTAAGGAACCACCAAACAATCTTCCATAGTGGCTGCACCATTATATATTCCCACCAGCAGTGCATAAGTGTCCCAATTTCTCCACATCCTCTCCAACATTTATAGTTTCCTGTTTGTTTAATAGCAGCCATTCTCATAGGTGTGAGATGGTATCTCATTGTAGTCTTGATCTGCATTTCCCTTATAGTCAGTGAAAATGAGCATCTCTTTATGTGCTTTTGAGCCATCTGTATTTGCTCTTCAGAAAAATGCCTATTCATATCTTTAGCCCGTTTTATAATTGGATTGTTTGTTCTTTCATTGTTGAGTTATATGATTTCTTTGTATATACAGGAAATCAAACCTTTGTTTGATATGTGATTTCCAAATATTTTCTCCTATTGACTTGGCTGTCTCTTCACCTTTTTGACAAAGTCGTATGAGGTGCAGAAGCATTTATCTATTTTTTTTGTTGTTGCTTGGGTGTAAAGTTTAGGAGGCTACCTCCTATTACTAGGTCTTGAAGATGTTTCCCTGTATTTCTTCTAGGAGTTTTATGGTGCTAGATCTTATATTTAGGTGTTTGATCCACTTTGAGTTAATTTTTGTTTAGGGTGTAAGTAGGGGTCTTCTTTCATTCTCTTGGCTACTGATATCCCATTCTTCCATGCCCAAATATTGAAAAGACTATTTTGTCCAAGTTCAGAGGATTTGGGGGCCTTGTCAAAAATCAGTTGACCATAGATTTGGTGGTCTATTTCTGCACTCTTGATTCGATTCCATTGGTCAATGCTTCTGTCTTTGTGCCAGTACCGTGCTGTCCTGACTACTTCTGGCTTTATAATAGGTTTTAAAGTCAGGGAGTGTTAATCCTCCCACTTTATTCTTCTTTTTTTAGGATGCTTTTAGCTATTTGGGGTCTCTTTCCCTTCCAGATGAATTTGGTAGTGAGCTTTTCCAAACCTTCAAAGTAAGTTGTTGGAATTTTGATTGGTGCTATGTTGAATCTATAGATCAACTTGGGGAGAATTGGCATCTTAACTATATTTAGCCTTCCTGTCCATGAGCAGGGAATATCTTTCCACGGAGTTAGATCTCCTTTGATTTCTGTTAGCAATGTTATGTAGCTTTCTCTGTACAAGTGCTTTATGTCCCTAGTTAAGTTCATTCCTAAGTATTTGATTCTTTTAGTTGCTATTTTGAATGGAATTTGTTCCTTAACTGACTCCTCAGCTAGCTCATTGCTTGTGTATAGAAATATTACTGATTTTTGCACATTAATTTTATATCCCGCCACCTTGCTGAATTATGCCTTCATGGATTGGGGGCAGATGTGACCTGGCTATGCAGGTCAGCACTTTCTCAGAGCTGGGAAGTGAGGCTGAGGGCTGTGAGCAAGTGCAGTTCTGGGACTGCTGTAAAGTGCGATTCCCAGAGCTGAATGACGTAATTGGGGGCCCAGGCACATGCGTGGGCCTGGGAGTGCCATAAACGATGCGCTGAGCTCAGGGAGGGCAGAGTGAGACTGTACAACACTCTGGGCTGGGATAGCTGGGTATGGAGGTTAGTGTCTGCAATCTTTATGTGCTGGCAAGAGCCTGCAGGGAACAGGGACAGGGAGGTAGTGCTCAGGATGGGTGCAGGAGAGGTGGGCTGGGCTGCACTTGGGTGGGGTTGTGGGGCAGGTACATGCAGTGGGGGCTGGTGCGGTGGGGGCGCCTGGAGTGTGGGGAATGGGAGTGGGTGACCGTTCAGGAGTTTGCGGTCACAGGACTGTGCTGGTGAGGCAGAGTGCCCAAGGAATACAGCCTGGCTTACTTCCTAGTCCCTTCTTCCTGTCTGTGCGCTCCCGCAGGCTCCGTGGCTCTGTGCCTCCACTCCAGTTTCCAGCTCTCTGCCTCTCAGTTCCTCGGCCTCTGCAACCAGGGCTGCTGCATGTGGTGCAGAAGGCTCTCCCAGGTCAGCAGCACTCCCGAATTGCTGCCTCAGTCGCCCTCCTGTCCCTTCTCTAACTTTTCCATGGAGCAGGGCTAATCTCGAGGGCTACTCTAGTCAGCCCTCTTCCTGGAAGTCCTCTTATTTTTTAATTTTTTATCCATATTTTTTTTACTCATCTGTCCATACCCTGGATAAAAGGAGCATCAGACACAAGGTTTTTACAGTCACACACGGTCACATTGTAAAAGCTATATTGTTATACAATTGTCTTCAAGCATCAAGGCTACTGGAACACAGCTCAACAGTTTCATGTACTTCCCTCCAGCTACTTTGATATGCTATAAACTAAAAAGGGATATCTATATAATGCATAGGAATAAAATCCAGGATAACCTCTCGACTCTGTTTGAAATTTCTCAGCTACTGAAACTTTATTTTGTCTCATTTCTCTTTTCCCCCTTTTTATCAAGAAGAATTTCTCAATCCCAGGATGCCGGATCCCAGTGAATCCCATCTGTCCCATGTTGCCAGGGAGATTTACACCTCTGGGAGTCATGTTCTACGTAGTGGAGAGGGCAGTGAGTTCACCTACTGAGTTGGCTTGGAGAGAGAGAGGCCACATCTGAGCAACAAAAGAGGTTCTCTGGGGGTGACCCTTAGGCATAATATAAGTAGGCTTAGCGTCTCCATTGCAGAAGTAAGTTTCATAGGGGCAAACCCCCAAGATTGAGGGCTCAGCCTATTGATTTGGTTGTCCCCACTGCTTGCGAGAATGTCAAGAATTCCCCAAGTGAGGAAGCTTCTCCCCAGTCCCCCAAGGGGACTTTGAAAATACTTTTTTATTCACTGCCCAAATTACTCTGGGATATATCAGGGCACCACACTAACCTGGACAAAGCAACAAGATCTTACACCCTATTCAATATTCCATGTACTTATGGTATTCGACTAAACTGACCATACAAGTTACATTAGGTAATGCATTACCCAAAATGTGAATTTTGCACCCAATAAATATCTCTCCCTTTGGTCTCATACAGTGGTTGAAGTTTTAAAATATGGATGATATCATCCTTTATCCTGTGTTCTGATCTACCCCAGTCCTATCCAGATCAGCTGCATTCATATTTCTAGGTAAAGTATGATCACTTTTCCAACTTTTTACACAGTTGCTTTCTGTGGGAATACTCACTTTCATAGCTTCAGAGCTTTAACTCTGAGTCTCAGGTGTTACATGAATACCCGAAGTCTGGGAACAACCAGGCTATATACAAACAACTCAGTATCTCAGAATTTAGAAATACAAAATTATACCTCCTGAATGTCTGTGACTGCTGAAAGAGCTTACAATCTAGGACCCTTTACAGTAGCCCCCAACCTGATAGCCCCTGCTCTCGACTTCAATTCACTGAGTTTGTACACCACAATTAGTCCATATGAGTGAGGCATGATATTATTTGTCTTTTTGTTTTCTCCATTTAATTCAACATACAGTCCTTGAGGTTCATTCACCTAGTTTCATGCTTCGCAACTTCATTTCTTCTTGTGGCTGGTCAATAGCTCATTAATGTATACAGCACAGTTCCCCCTTCCATTCCTCAGTCCTTATACACTTAGGCCACCTCCATTCGTTACCAATCACCAACACACTTGCTTTTGCTCTACTCTTGTTACCAGGATTAAGGAAGGAGTTAATGGGGCACTAATTTGGGAAAGATGTTGGAACTGGAGTCAGGATAGTTTTCTCTCTACTACTTAGTAACTGTCTTATCATTAGCAAGGATGTTAACCATTCTGAACCTTATTTCTCTATCTGTGGAATGGGGTTGTTTTACCTACCTCACAAGACACTAAGATTGAAATGTAATCAAGTTGCCAATATTAAACTGGGCTTCTGTCTCCCATCTAGTGAAATGAAAATAAAAATTCTCTCTATATATATCTTAAAAAAAAATTGTTTGAAAAGAGGATTCTTGAAGAATGAACCTCATTTTAATCGTGTGCTCTTTCACAGTTTTTACTTTGGGTTATTTCACCATGGTATCTTGAATTACAGCCTTTTGATACAAGTTCCTTTTGCATATTTAATTCATTGGAATGTTTTTCTCTTCCTCAAAGAAATACATCCTCTCAGTGCTTACTCCTCCAGCTCATTAGGATTTCTGGTCAAATGTCACTCATCAGAGATGCCTTTCCTGGTCAAAATGTCAGCCCTTTCTCCTTCATCCCTAGATACCACTTACCCCTGCTTTTTAATTCTTGGTGCATACTGCTCCCTGATTGTATATGGTATACTTATTTTTTTGTTTGTTTTTATTTTTGTCTCTCACAAATAGAAATTAGCTCCACAGGAGTAGGAAACTATGTATTTTATTATTATTATTATTATTTATTTTTACCACTATATCCTTACTGTTTAAAATAGTACCTGGCTCATATATAGTAGGGCCTCAATAAATATTTGTAAAAAGAAGGAGATCTTTTTTTTTTCGTAAAAGATACACAACTCTTCAGGTATTTCATTTTCTCATATTTTGTGGTAACTGTCAAGTACCAACATTATGATTGTCATGACAGATGGCAGCTGCTGGGTGACCTCGGAGTAGGTGTAAGGGTAGGCCATCGGGAGGGACGGGGCCTCTGGGGTCCATGGCCCACTGCCTGAGTGGGTGGGCCGGGAATTGGACACATATCCAACCTTTTATTACATTTCACTAATGTGGGTCCAGTGTTGCTATATCTTCTGATTTCCTCTTTTTTTTTTTTTTACTTTGGAAATCTGCATTTTAAAGTGCAAAATCTTTTGATTTTTAAATGCACCCCCCAAGTATTATTATTATTATTATTTTCAAATAATTTGCAGGCCAAATAAAACAATTCTATGAGTTGTATCACAATACTTAGTTGTATCACTTACTTAGTTCCCTAGAGGCCTGAAAGATAGAGTGGGATTCACATACATATTTAAAATATCCTGGTAGCTCTGAACTTGGGCTGCAGACTTGGTAGGGTCTGGCCCCCGATGAATGGCCTGATTGGGTCCAATAGGAATTTACAGTTTATTGCAAGGACCTTGGGCTATGAACCTAAACTCCAGATTCAAAATTAGCCTCGTCCAAAAACACTTTCCATGGATTAACCCCACCTTACCATCTTCCTTCTATGACTCCTCAACACTTTCTAATTTGTGCCAGTGGTGTTTTTGTCTTGCAAGTTTATTAACCTCAAACCACTTTGTATATACACCCTACTTTGAGCCATGACTATATCCTGTTTAAGCTCTCAGCATGACACTGGTGTCTGTCTCTTTCAGTAAAGTGCAGGGTTATTAATGAGTGTGAATTATTTCTCTTCTTACCCCAACAGTGTCTGGTGTGGGGGGCTTGATGGTATGTCCTGCCCAAGAAGAAGTGTTTGTTGAACGTGAGCTCTACAAGGGCAGGCATGTGGCCTGTTTAACATCTAGGACAATGTCTGGTTCGCAGCGGCGCTCATAATAAGTATTTGTTGAATGAATAATTGATTGCTTTCATTACAACACATTTTCTATCCCCTGAGCAGCCTCTACTGGTATTGAATTTCCACCATCCATTACCCCCTGCAAACCATTCCAATCCCTCCGTGCTGATGTGGTGAGAACCAAATAACATTGGCACATGGGAGCCATGACCTTGGAATTCTTCCACTAGCAGAAGCTCAGCCTGAAGGACAATTTTCCATTAGGATGTTATTTTTCATAATGGTATTTATTAGATAGAATATCATTGTACGCAAGGTATTATGTTTCATGAGCTGAGTTAGAAGAAATTTTTTAGACCAACAGTTCCTAATTTAATAGCATCCTGTCTTATCACAGCAAAGCACAAGTGATGGTGACCTGCAGCTTGCAGACTTGGTTGGGACAGTGGCTTGATCAAGGCAGCCAAACCACTGAGTTCTGTCTGCTTGAGCAAGTCACATGGACTCAGAGGAATCACAGAACACTTTTACCCCTGAGCTGGTTCTCCTAATAGTTTACTGAAGCTGTTGATGCCTACCCTGTCCCTTATAAGATTTTCTCCTTCTCTGTCTCTGTCCCCATTACTCCCCACACAAATCCACTTAGCAGCGACTTTCCATATTAATTGAATGGGTGTGTGTGTTCCCCTTAATGAAAAAAAAATCGACTTTGCACAGGGGCAATGACCTGCTTGAAGAAGAAAGGCTACCTGGATGCCTACAACAGAACCCAGTTTTGCACAATGATGACCTGCTGCAATGCGAAGCTCCGGGTAACATGATCTGTTCTCACATTGCCTCGTGTTAGGGTGCTGCTGCCACTCACTGTAAAGGTTACTATCTTTCTTTTATTGTCACTACAAAAGCAATGGGCAAAACCCGAAACCTTTCTGGGAAATCTCCTACCTACACAAAGAACACCGAGACCCTATCGTTTCAGAGTTCAGTTCTTTCTGAGCTTCCTTATAAAGGACTTTTTGTCTGCCTTCCAGGGCTCTAACCACAGAGGGACTTCAGATCCAGGCTAGCTGATGGGTTGGGGTATTTCACTGCAGAAGGCTTTCTTTGCAAGTGTGCTATAAGGTGCTTTAGAATTTAGCTTTTCAAAAGTTAATTAAAACCACAGCCACGTTAACAATGTAGTTTACAGGACAAGAGAGGAGAAAGAGAGAGAGAAAGAGATTCCTACTGAATGTCTCATGCTTTTTTCACCATCTCAGAACTCTCCATCATGGCCCAGTTCTATCAGTTTTCCTTGAAGGAGGTATTACAATCTGTTAGTTCTCCCACTGCTTGCTTTCAGCACCCTCATGCTCCAAGTTTGAATACTATAATCACAATGAGGAGGTGTTAGGAGGTATTTATTTTTATCCCCACAGCCAGCATTGTCACTGTGTGTGTTATGTGAGGGATCCAAATTTACACTCTGCATATACACAGCATGTGGCCCCGCTGTGGTCCAGCTGCTTTCCCCAATGCTGAGATATGGTTAAGTTTCGTGTTTTGCCTCATCAAAAATGTGTTTGCAAAAATGTATGAGTGAAGCCTTCAGTAATTTATTCAACAAATACTGAAATGTGTTCCAAATGTGTGATATCTTGTTCAGTGGTAGCCAAGAGCAAAAATTGTGTGTGTGTGTGTGTGTGTGTGTGTGCACTAGCTGTTCCAGACACATCTTCTTCTCTAAGCCAACACCTGTCTATCAGCCGTCCCTACCGGTATTGGGGCAGCAATACCCTCAGCTCAACCCAGACTTACCCAGAGTGCTCTGCGGGACTTCCAGGAAGGCTTCTTATTACAAGGGCTGTAGGACAATTTTACTCTAAGCACTTCCCCTTTTTGTGCTGGCTGGAAAGCTGACCTATGGCTAGGACTCGGCGGTGCCCTTGACAATGGAAGTGTGTTTTGAGACGGTGGAGCAGAAACACAGAAGACGCCCTAGTCCCTGGAGACTTTGCTGAGTCACCACACCAGCCCTGACCTGCCTATCCGGATTTTTTTTTCCTTTTTTTATATGAGAGAAAACGCACTGGTCTATTTGGCTATTCTGTTGCGAGAAGCCAAACACGATTTCTAACACTGAGTGAGTGTGTGTAAAGGCGAGCTGCTAACATCCTTTTGCGGAATTATTAAACTTACCAATTATCTCTGAGTTCACTCTTTAATGTAGAAAATATTCATTTTAACTCAACTTTGTACTGTGATTAAAAGTTGTCTATAAAAGCGTGGACTGCTCTTGGTTTTCTTGTATGGCATGTTAGACCTATGAAATTTGAATGTGTATTAATTTATTTCTTCATTTATTTATCCAGGAAATATTTATTTAGGACCTGTTAGGAGTAAGGCACAGCATTAGACATTGGTGGTTTTTTTTTTCACACGTTGAAAAAGAGAGGAAGACTCTGGCTTTAAACTTACGGATTCGTAAAGGACTTAATTATTTAATAATAACGACAGCTAATGTTTGTTGAGCACTGACCCTATTAGATGTACTATTTTACATATATTATCTCATTCAATATTAATACCAACCCTTTAAAAGACATAGGTTCTGTTATTTTTTTCATTACACAGACAAGGATGTAGAGGTGCAAAGAGATGAAGTAACTGGTACAGGGTCATAGTAAATGGTGAAATTGGAATTTGAAAAAGGTATTTGTGTATTTTTAATCTCTATGAAATAAATATAATAACTCAACAACTGTTGAGCCCATTTTACATTCAAGGCATTGTATCATGTTGTAAGGCACTGGTTCTCAAAGTGTGTGGTCCTGAGACTCGCAGCTATAGCATCACCTGGGAAATAATTAGAAATGCAAATTATTGGCCTCACCCAACTCTACTGCATCAGAAACTGAAAGTGGAGGCGGGGGGGAAGGGGAGCTGGACCAAATCTGTGTTTTTTCAAGCGCTTGAGTGATGCTGATGTACCCTAATGTTTGAGGACCATCCTTTTAGGGGATAGACAGATAAATGATACATATTTAACTTAGAAGGAAAATCTGTTATGAAAACAAGTATAACTCAAGGTAGATAAGATAGCATGCACAAAGGAGGCTTAGAATCATAGTGCGTTTAGTGCAGGTTTTCTGACTTTCCAAGAGAACCTGGGAATCCAGTTTTTAATGGGAAATTTTCCAACCTTAAATGTGGAGATGAAGTAAAATATTTAGAACACTTAACAAGGAAAATAAAACCTGTCTGCTAGGTAAGTACTGGCCTGTGAGCCCCTGCTGAGGACAACGGAGAGGCTGTAGAGATTTTTACTGGTATTCCCAGAACCAGATGTAAGTTAATTTACTAAGGGTCAAACTGTGGAGACTTGATTAGAGCAGCAAGAGATTAGTTCACTTTTGGGTAGCATAATTCAATAGTTAATTAAGGTCTTCATTTTCATTGTCAAGCAGAGGCTAATTCATTCATTTTTTTCACTGATCCTTTCCTTGGGAATAGAGGGTATGATACATGTACTGAAATGTTATAGACAATGTGTAGATGTTTGAGGTCTTTAAAATGAATTGAAATGCCAACAAATTAAGAAACAGAACCAATGGGTAAAGCAGTTATTGTTACTTTGCCTTATGCTAAGAAAAACACACAAAACAGAGATCTTTTCAAAGATACTTGAGAGCCTTGTTATTTTTGAGAACTTGGGTGAAAAAGGCTACTTTGATAGAAATCCAAATATCCTGATTTGGTCAAGGTAGATCCAAGGGCGCAGAAGCTTTTGAGGGCCCATAGAAACATTTTCAGCATTTAATTAGGGTCTGCTAGCCATTGAAATAGGACACATCTACAGAAGTAGGCAAGAGTCAACTTCCTGTGTAATTTGTACTGAAAAATTAATAGGAAAATCAGACATGGAAATTGAAAGATAGGCTTATATGTTCTGATGAGGTTCCCATTTCTCTGGAGCTTAGGAAAAATTAACATGTCTCTAGTTTTATCTCACTTTCAAGACAATCTTCAATTGTGTACTTTAAGATTTTTACATATGTTATTTTCCTATTTTTTCTATGTGTTTTATATAGTTGACTCCAAACTGAAGCTTTGAACCAGTTTAAACCTAATGTTGGAATTGACATTAAAGGTTCAGTGCTTTTGACTTTCCTGAGGCTTTCCATCTCTCTTTTAAATCTAGAGACATAAACTTTGTCACACTGTCCACACGTCCATGTTTCTGCTTAAAAAATAAACAATATGCAATAAGGGTGAGTTTCAAAACCTTTTTTTTTTTAGCAAAATATTTTATTTTCAAAGGATGCCCAATATGAGAAAATAAGTTGTCGAGAGAGTATCTCTGATTGAATCAATAAGCAATGAGGAGGTACCTTCCACAGCAATCCCCTCTTCCCCCTTAGAGACTTTTGAGATATCCTTTGAAAATCATCCCAATAAAATATTCAAATAATTGCAGAAAGAAATGCTGAAGTGATAATGAAATGGTTATATTGCCAATTCTTGGCTGGAAGATTGCAGCATGGCATAATGACTTGAAATGTTTACTTCTGAACTCATTCATTCAATAAATATCTATTGAGTGCCCCGGGCACTGTGGCTATGTGAAAACTCAGTAACAGTAGATGAAATCTAAATTAGGTGGTCAAGCATGGCAGGTATTGCTGCCCTGTGTGGTAGCCAGCCTCCAAGATGGTACCTAATGGTCTCTTTCTCCTGGTATTCACATCCTCATGTAACCCCCTGTTACAAGGTTCCAGCGTGGTCTGTGTGGCCAACTAAATACAAGGTGAGGTTATAGAAGACTGCGACTTAGGCATGTTCTTGCTCTCTTTCTCTCTCTCTCTCTCAGATCACTTGCTCTGGGGGAAGCAACCATGTGATGTGCAACAGCATTAGGAAGAGGCCCACATGACGAAGAAAAGATGTCTCCAACTAACCGCCAACGAGGAACTGAGACCTCTCAACAGTCTTGCAGGTGTTCTTGGAAGTGGATCCTTCAGCCCCAATTGAGTCTTCAGATGATTCTAGTTCTGGTGCACAGTTTGTCTGTAACTTCAGGAGAGACTCTAAGCCAAAACCCCTAGGTAAGCTGCTCCTGAATTCTGCTCCCTCAGCAATGGGTGCCATTTTGTATTTATTATTTTAAGATGGAAGTCTTGGGGTAAAATTTGTTACACAGCAGTTGATAATTAATATGCCTATCCAAAATCTCTTCTTTCCTTCATCCTGGCTAACAGGTCTCCAATTTATTTCAAAACAGCAATATACTCGGCTTAAAAAATAAAACATATTTTCTTTCCTCCCATAAAGGAATATGTGCACCTAGTTCTGGCAGATGAATTATACGTGGAAATTTCTGATAAAGCTTTGGTTTCCCTGCCATAGGTGTCTCTCCTCCTTCTCTACTCTTTACCTGCCACGTAAATGTGATGCTGGTGGTAGAGCAGCTATCCTGTGACCATAAGACGACCATGAGAAGGAAAGTCACATGGTCAAGATAATGTAGCAAAAAGCTAGAAGGAACCTGTATCCCTAATGGTATTATGAGGCTGCTGCACCTTCTTTGGACTATCTCCAGACCAGGGATGCTTTGTACATACATTATAGCATGAATGGTGCCCCCTGGAGTTGTGTAATGCCAAACTGTACAATAGTAAATGGTGAAACTACTCTAGAGTTCATGCTATCTGAGGAAACATAAACCTTTAGTTGATCTAGCTATCTTTACCCAGATTTTCTGTTCCTGTCAATTGAACACAATCCTAAATTATACAAAATTTTAAAATAAGTAGAAGTAGAGAGTGTTTAAAAATCACGAAATTCTAGAATATCTTATTTTCCTTTCTCTTCCTTGTCTGAATAAATTTATTGACTTAAATTACACACCTAGAAGTGCCTTAACCTTCTGGGTTAGAATATAAGGCTCAAGGTCCCCCCAAAACCCTCTATGCTTTGTTAAAGAGCTTTACATCATGACAGCTGGTGATACGAGAGGTCACCAAACTTATTAGCAATGGTCTCAGGTTGGGGAGAAATAGGAGGATTGTTCTTCTCAAACACTCTCTTTTTCTCAAAACAAACAATTAAAAAGCAAGGAAAAGGTATAAAAGCTTAATGCCTTTCTTCAATAGTTCATATTGATACACCATCCATTCTCATATAATTTACTAACACCGTCTTCTCTACTAAATCTGCTTACTTTTTTTGTTGTTTTGATGTTCTTACACCTTAGTTGGGTAAAGAATGCACATTTTAACTTAATCAAGTTCAATTCAGCAAGTACTTTGAGTCCCTATATTATAATAATAATCGTGATCATAATCAGATTTTTGTCAGACATGGTACTAAGACTTTATGCATTTTACCCTCTTTACCTTTACAATAAGTCCATAAAATGGGTAGACATGACTGTCCTTGTTTTCAGATTAGTAAGAAGAAAACTAGAGCAGTGAAAGAAGGGACTTCCCCAAATTAGTAAGCGGAAGAGCAGGGTCTGAACTCTAATCAGTGCACTCTGAAGCCTGCGCTTGTAACTTTAGGGGACTTGAGAATGATAACTAACCAACTCCTTTCCTCTCCAGTTCTGAACCAATTAAAAATAGACGAGGAGTCAGATAAGGACCAAGTTATCTGATTCTTGTCTCTTTCCCCAAACGGAATGAAAGTACTTGCATGCTTGTGGCAGACATTCCAGACAACTGCAAATCCTTCCTGCTCCTGCCCCAACCAGTCAGGGCCTGCCTTGGTGAACTTAAGTGCACAGAGAAGGCAGGAGGCAGGTGGGGACATTAGTTGTATTTGTCTGTGAGCTCTGAGAAAGAGACCTAAAAGGAACTCAGGCAATAGTGTTGTCTGTAATATCCCCAGTGGGTTGTGTCCTCATCTCCTATGAGGTGGTGTAAGAGAGGATGGGATGGTAGGACTGGTTTGGTTGGGGTTGGAGACACCTGACTATGGGCTGAAATGGGAACTCAAAGAGAGGGAGAGGCTGGTTGTCTCCCATTGATTCTTAAGTTACCCTTCTCCATTTATTACTGGACTGTGAGTTAAGAAACCTGGATTTTAACTCTGACTCTACCGTAAGTAGCTGAGTAACTTCTAGAAAGTATCCAATATTCTCTGAGCCTCCATCTTCCCATTTGAAAATGAGGAACTAAGATTAGCTGAACTCTGAGATTCTGTTTTACTAATTCAAGTCCATGGTTGTATGGGACATGATGAAGAGTATGAAGCTTTTCTTGGTATTTTCCTGCTTGCTGTGTTGAAATGCCTAGGGACTCTTAGAGTGTCACTCAATTCAGTGCTGAAGGACTCCTAAAGATTGCCTAGTTCAGTTTCCTTGATGAGAGGATGGAGGCCAGAGAAGTTTAGAGACCAAGGTCCTTGACTGAGGCAAAGCCGACTGCTGTCTGTCCCACAAAGATTGAGTTCTTAGATATATTGTTGATATTTCTCACTTTCTGGGCAGTGAAGCTTTGTGTTCTTATGGGTGGTAGATGGGAGGGTGGAATGAGAGTGAGAGAGAGAATGAGAGAGAGATATGAGAAAATAAACAATTCATTAGAAGTGAGTGTTTATAGAAGTCATTTTGTAAAGTTGTGTCCTCTCCATGACCATTGATGATATTTTCCCAACTCCAGGAAAGCTTTCACTGTTTATGTATCTACTCTCCATGACCCCACTTTGTTCCTGCCCTAGCTACCTCTAAAGTGTGAGCTCTTATAAGGCAGGGGTCATATTTTGTTTTATTTTATAAATTTTTAAACTTCCAGTCCTTCTAGCCTGGTGTTTTTCAACCAGATAAATTTTTTTGAATTTAATTTTAATAGTATACGTTTCCTTAATTAAATTTAATTATAAAAAGAGATACTGATATCTATCCAGAGTAGTGACAAGCTTTCCTTTAAAATGTATATATGTATATATATATTTGATAAAAGTTAATTTAAATAAAAATGCTGAGTAGCTGATGACATAGGCAATACATAGAATTGTAGTTGTTATGAAGATAGTAATGGAGATGCCAAACGACACAGATGTTCAATAAATGACTTTAGGAGTGAACAGTGGGTAAAAGCAAAACTTGTTTTGTATGTGAAGTTGGTGAGGGAAGTGGGAGGGAGAAGGAGCATGGAGATAAGCACAGAAAGGTGAGTGGGATACAAAGGTCAGGGAGATGAAATTGGGAATGAGACAAGGATGCCCGCTGTCACCACTGTGATTCAACCTTGTCCTAGAAGTTCTAGTTAAAGCACTTAGGCAAGATAAAGAAATAAAAGGCATTCGTATTGGAAAGGAGAAAGGAGAACTTTCATTATTTGTAAATGGCATAATCCTTTACGTGGAAAATCCTGAAAATCTATGACAAAACTACTTGAGCTAATAAGCAAATTCAGCAAAGTTGCGGGACACAAGATTAAAGCACAAAAATCAGTAGTGTTTCTATACATTAGCAATTACCTACTCAACGAAGCAATTAAGAAAAAAATTCCATTCACAATAGCAACTTAAAGAATCAAGTAACTAGGATTAAACTTACCCAAGGATGGAAAGGACATGTATACAGACAACTGCAAAATATTATTAAAAGAAATCAAAGATGACTTAAGTAGGTGGAAAGACATTCCAGAATAAGTTCATAGCTAGAAAGGCTAAATGTCATTAAGATTCAATGCATTCCTGGTGCCTGCACATGTAAAAAAAAAATAAATAAAAAAAATAAAAAAAATAAAAAAAAAAAGATTCAATGCAATACCAATCAAAATTCCAACAACCTAGTTTGCAGACTTAGAAAAGTTAGTTATTATATTTTTTTGGAAGGGAAAGGGGCCTCGAATAGCCAAAAGCATCCTAAAAAAAAGAATAAAGTGGGAGGACTTGCATTTCCTGACTTTAAAGCTTATTATAAAGCTGCAGTGGTTAAAACAGCATGGTGTAGGGGTGGTCTAAGGGTACAGTGAGTGAGGAATGGAAGGGGGAACTATGGTGTATACATACAATGGACCACTGAGCAGTTGCAAGAAGGAATGAAGTTGTGAGGCATGCAACTAGGTGAATGAAACTTAAGGACATTGTGTTGAATGAAATGGTAGAAACAAAAAGACAAATATTATCATGTTCCACTCATATGGACTAACTATAATATACAAACTCAGTGAACTGAAGTTGAGAGCATGGGTTATCAGGTTGGGGCCTATTGTAAAGGGTCCTAGATTGAAAACTCTTACAGAAGCACATACATTCAGGAGTTGTAACTATTATTTCAAAATTCTGAGATACTAAGCTATTTGGGTATAACCTGGTTGTTCCCTGAAACTTCAGGTATTTATGTGACACCTCAGACACAGTTAGAGCACTGAAACTATGAAGGTCAGGATTACCCTATATAGGAACTGTTTAAAAGTTGAAAAAGGATCAAACTTCCACTAGAGATATGAATGAAGTGATCTGGATAGGACTAAAGTAGAACAAAATACAGGGTAAAGGATGTTCATATTTTAAAACTTCAGCATCTTTGGGAGACCAAAGGGAGAGATGTTTATTTGGATTTTTGGTAGTGCATTACCTAATTTAACTTGTATGGTCAGTTTAGTTGAATACCATAACACACATAGAATCTTGAATAGGGTATGAGATCTTGATGGTTTGTCCAGGTTAGTGTGATGCCCCAGTGTATCTCAGAGTAATTTGGGCAGTGAATAAAAAAGTATTTGCAAAGTCCCCTTGGTGGATTGGGGAGAAAGGGGGAAATATTCAGCTTCCCCATTTGGAGAAGTCCTGATATTCTCGCAAGCAGTGGGGACAACTGAATCAATGACTGAGCCCTCGATCTTGGGGTTCACCTCTATGAAACTTATTCCTGTAAAGGAGAAGCTAAGCCTACTTACAATTATGCTTAGAAGCCATCCCCAGAGAACCTTTTTTTTTGCTCAGATATGGCCTCTCTGTCTAAGCCAATTTGGCAGGTGAACTCACTGCCCTCAGTCCTATGTGAACATGACTCCCAAATGTGTAAATCTCCCTGGCAATGTGAGACAGCACTCCTGGCATCATAGGATCGAGAAAGCCTTCTTGACCAAAAGGGGAAAAAGAGAAGTGAGACAAAATTAAGTTTCAGTGGCTGAGAGATTTCAAACAGAGTTGAGAGGTTATCTTGGAGGTTATTCTTATGCATTATATATACATCCTTTTTAGTTTGTGGTGTATTGGAATGCTGGGGTAAAGTATTTGAAAACTTGAGCTGTATTCCAGTAGCCTTGGTTCTTGAAGATGATTGTATAACCATAGAGCCATATATGTATAGCCATATAACCATAACTTTTACAGTGTGACTGTGTATTTGTGAAAAACTTGTGTCTAATACTCCTTTTATTCAGGGTATGAACAGATGAGTAAAAAAATGAGGATGATAAATAAATAAACAAAGGGGAGATAAAGGGTAAAAAATTGGGTAGATTGAAATACTAGTGGTCAATGAAAGGGAGGGGTAAGGGCAATGGGATCTATGAGTTTTTTTCTTTTTATTTCTTTTTCTGGAAAGATGCAAAGAATGTTCTAAAAATGATTATGGTGATGAATACAGAACTATGTGATGATACTGTAAGCCACTGCTTTTATACTATGTATGGACTGTATGTGAAAATTTCTCAATAAAAATATTTTAAAAAAACAGCATGATATTGGCACAAAGATAGACATATGGATCAATAGAATTGAATTGAGAATTTAGAAATAGACCCTCATATCTATGGCCAATTGATTTTGACAAGGTCCCCAAATCCATTGAACTGGGACAGAATAGTCTCTTCAATAAATGGGGATGGGATAACTGGATATCCATATCCAAAGGAATGAAAGATGACCCCTACCTCACACCCTATACAAAAATTAACTCAAAGTGGATAAAGGGCCTAAATATAAGAGCCAGGCATAAAACTTCTAGAGGAAAATATAGGAAAACCTCACAGAATATGAAACACTATGCTAGGTGTTTTATACACGTTATTTAATTTTGACTTGATTGAGGGTGATAGGAACAAAAGTCCTACAGGCAATATAAGAAGAAATGGACCCAAAACTGGAGAATGTGTATGGGAGAAAACTTGGGTGCTAACTTGGATATGTCTAGAGAGGCTCTTATTCTGGATAAGGGCAAAGATGTATGGTGCAGGTATCCATTTTTGGTGCGCAGCTACTGGCAGACACTTTACCCCATTGTTTATGAAGAACTTTCTGTTTTTCCAACCCACAAGGAATGATTCATAAAGGAGTTTTCTTCAAAGAGAATTTGTAAACTGAGGTAGACTATTAATTGAGCTGTCATAATGTTCTAATTATGTAACTGCACTGATGGGTACAAAAGGAAGGATTGCTTTGTCCTTTCTCTATACTTTAGATTTCATCTCTGATAATTTTTTACCTGTTATTTCTCTTGCAAATGTAATGGCAGCTGGGGGTTGTTGGGTGGGTGATGGGGTGGCAGTGTGACTCATCCAGAAATCAAACTGAAGATCTCCAGAATGGCTCTCTTATTTATATTCTGATAAAGTCAAATTAAGTTCATATTTATGAAAGAGTAACATGCTGAAAGCAAAAAAAGTATTAATGAACCTTCAAACCCTTGTGTGGTACAGAAGTCATACTCTGTCCTTTGTGGTTTTTTTTTTTAGGATCTTGATTCCAGATGGCAATGAACACATTTCTTTAAAACCACTATGGAAAAGTGCACTTGACTTCAATGAGTTATTTATAAAGAAAAGTGGACTCCTTTTATAGAGAACCAGAACATTGTGGATCTTAGCTGTTACAAACAAACAAAACAGCCTGTTCTATTGTATTTTAGACCCATACTTTAAAAAATATGTATATATTTTTAACTCTTTCACTAAGGAGCTTGAGTGATGAGGAAATCATCAGAAACTATTTCAACAGTTTGACCACCCACACTCCCAACCCATGAACCAGACATTGCTGGGTTTGACCAATAATAAATGAAACTTGAGTCTGAAACTTCTCTGGGTAGGAAGGTTTTGAAACTCATGTTCATTATTCTTTTTACCTTCTTTTAGCTTGAAAAGATATGAAATGCCACAAACTGCATTGACCATTTACCAACAATTGGTTGGGGGATTCTCTTGCCCTTTTGGGGAAGAAAGCATTCACAGCCATGACTGTAAGAGCTCTCCTTTTGATTCTTCTCAGTAACTGGGGCTGAACAGACTCTGAAGTTCTCTTATCTACAAGGACATTCTTTGATCCACCCACCTTTGAACCAGAACAGGAAAAAGATTTTGTTTTTAAGCATTGCCACACCCTGAATGGAAATTTCTTAGGTTGTTTATTCGACAAGACAAGTTAAAAACATCTAAATATAACACTACAAAATGTGTTGTTTACCATTTAATGTGGAAATCAAGAAAAAGTGAATGTTAGTCTTGGGTTAAGAGTAAGTTAGTTTAGCAAAGGATTTCTTGTTGAGAAAATTCCTTTATGGAAATTTGATGTTCTTATTTTCTCCTCCCTACCCCCATCTCCCTTTCCCTGGTGCTTGAATTCATAATCAATCTATTTGGTCAACTAAATCCATTAAATACATTAAAATTTATTAAAATCTATTTAAATCAGCTTGTATTAATGGTCTAGTAACTGTTAAAATTCTTTTGTTATGTCAGGACATCAAAATAGCTATTAGTTCAGTTATTTTTTTATATTATAGTGTTCAGGGTGCTTAGGAGGTAATCTACAGAAAAAAAAGAAATTACACAAATGATAGTGAAAATTAATTTGCAGCTGTGTTGTAATCACAACGGAAAGCAAAGGTACCTCCTAAGAGAGCTATTATCATATGTTCAATCAATTTCCTTGAGAATGGAATAAATTAGCAAGGGGATCTAAACTTTCAGTTAATTCTTTACTGTTCTCCAACATGTACATATGTTATATATTCTTTATAGGGAAACCATTAGAATTTTTAGAGCTAAATTACACTGAAACTATGATCAAACTTTAATAAGTACACAAGAATGTAGGAATTGAAATCGAACCTATTTACTAGGATTTCTGAAACCTAATCTGAATTGAAATGAGGTGGGGAAAATAGCACTTTGAAATAGAGACATGAGCCTTTGGTACAATTTTTTTTATATATATCGCCTGGCGATTACCCAGGAAATCCCAGCTCATCACTCTGACAAAACTCAAATCCAAGTTTCTATAAAATTTGGAGATTTTCTTCTAGCCCATAGCAAAGCTTAGTAGAATAAGAATATTTCTACATTGTATGTTAGATGCATTGATGTGGAATGTCAACGTTATATTTAAAATTTAGCTATAAGAAAAGATTTTACTTTTTGTACCATAAATTGTGATACTCTTCTTAATGAAAAGGAAACCATGACCTGGATTGGTGGATGGGTTGTGGTGTCAATCCTGAACTGGAATCTTGGCTTTACTATGTTTTTGTGGCCATAATAGGCAAGTTACTTTCTCTGAGACATAGCTTGTTATCTGTCAAATAGTAATTACTATAACCTGTGTCATGGAGTTTTTCTGAGAATTAAATGAAAAAAATCAGTAAATCACCTGCTTGACAGCTCATTTCCCCATCTTCTTTTCTATTACAATATTTGAAATTTCTAACATTGAGAATTCTCATACTTTGCCATTCACAGCTTTTTTTTTCCAGGTTTCTCTGTGGTGCTTCTTCTCTCTTGAGCTCTGATATCCTTATTCCATATGTGTCCCTTTTCAGCCCCATTCTTTCATTCCTTGCCTGGTGTTCAATCCCAATACTTACGTAAACCTGTCTCCTTGGTTTCCTCCATTCTACCTTATTTTCTTCTCCTCCACAATCAAATAATACCTTGTTTGATCCTTACTGCCTTCTTACTCTCTAATTTGATGTCAGAGAACAATTTAGGTATTCATTTGACTTGTAAAAACATGGTGATATTAAAAGCACATTTTTCAAGGGCAAAAACTCCATTCCTATGTTCATTTTCAGTCCCTGATCATATGTTTGTATTTTAAAAATGCATTTTGTAAATAACCAATATGGAAGTGTTCAGGGAATGGTGTGCTGCAGTGGAAGGAATGCAGACAGAAGCCTGGCTCTGGTAAGCCTCGGTGTCACTTCTCTAGATCTCAGTTTCTTCATCTGAAAAATGAATCAGTTGAAGAGATTACCCCAGGACCTATGAATTGGTATCTCTATAAAATGAGGATGCTCTTCCAATACTGGCTAATGCATTGGGCCACAACATAATTATTCCATTTTCCCCTGCAGTTCTGCATGAGTGCAGTGAATAAGCAGAAGGTAGCATTCTGGAAGCAGGGATGGGGTACTTCCTGCCTGTTAGCATTATCACCCTCTTGGCCTTCTTCTAGCAGCTGGTCTGTTGATTTTCCAGTTGCACCGATGTTCTTGAATGGCTCCTTTGACACTCTCTTGCATGGTCCCCTTATAAAAGATCCTTAACTGAGCTTGTGAAATGGCTGGACAGGGTTAAAGATATGAGGTGGCCCTGGAAGAGAACAGATCTGTTGTTCTATGCTGCAAACAATGCCAAAATCTCCCTCTGCTGCAGTGAGAATTTCACCAGGAGTGAAGCTCCCATCCTTTAGAGGATCCTGAGATCAGCCTCAGGAGTGCTGAGTGAGCAAAGATCAAGAACAAACACGTGAAACAGATGTCCCCATCTATCCACTTCTCATTTTGGTTTTTGGAGTACGGTAAAATGTTTCCCTTCCACTTAAGTGACAGTGAACTGAGGATCCAGCAGGATAGACAGAGGCTACTGCATCAAAATAACGTGAAGTTTCACTGCATTTTAAGTGCTAAAGGCACAGCTAAAGGGACCTTTCCAGGGAAGATGCTAGGTGTTATTAACAAGCAAATATAGACTTCCTAAAAGAAGGCTTTATAGATTGGAATTGGAGGATTGGCGTTAGGGGTGGTAGTGGTTATCAAGGTGTGGGATTGGATGGGGTAGGAGAGAAAAGATGGGGAACAAAACTTTCTTTTGGCCTCCCTGGGCTTGGGAGCCACCTGCTAGAAGGGCCGGAGAAGAAGGCTGGAGGGGAGAATGCGTGAAAACAGGGGAAGTGCCCAGTGGACTTGGGGCTTGGGGGGAGGACACAGCCCAGTGCCTAGACCTGGAGGTGGAAATATTAGGAGTTAAAAAAGAGAAGGAAAAAAGTAATCCCTCAGGGGAGGGCCAAACTAAGAAGAGCCTGTGGCTTGAAAGGGAAATGGCCTCAGGGAGTCCCGGGAATGATCTTTCAGGCTTGGAACCTGTGCCAAACCAATCAGTCTAATGGGCTGCTTGGCTCACTCTGCCTACGGGGCTCAGAACTTTGCTGGTATGGCCACGGCTGCCCAGTCTGCCCAGGACTCTGGAGCCAACCCTTTTTTTATTTTACAAAGAAACTGGAACAAAGAGTCCTAATTGACTGCCATCAAGGCAGCCTGGCACCCTTAGCTCTACTGCGGGTCCTGCTCAGCCTCATAAGCAGCCTTTTGCCTTATTTCCTTTTGACTCAACTTCTATCTCATCCCTAGGTACTGCCTCTTTGTCTTAAAATAATATTACTAATGGTTAAGTAACAGATATTGTGTTGGTGCTCACACTCATGCTCTTATTTAATCCTCTAATAACCCTCTGAGGAGCATATTATTATATCCATTTGACAGATGAGAAAATGGAGGCTTATTTTTTTTTTCTTACCCCAAGTCATGGTTGACAGCCAAACTTCAACACAGTTTGCTACTAGAGCCCAGCTGTGTACCTGTTATGTCACACTGCTTCTCTGCCCTGAGCCTGCAGCTACAATCTCTGCCTTGGATCTTTGACTGACGCTCTGATTCTACTGGGCTGGACCTCCTGTCTGTTCTCCTTTCAGTCCTCAGCTTTGTCTTCCTCCTTCGTCATCCCTTGATGATGCCTGAGCTCAGTGGTCTGCCAGTCTCTGGGTATCGGCCATCTCTCACTCGCTGGTTCTGCTGCTTATGGAGAACTCTGCTTGCTGATGGCCCCTGATTCCCTGCAACTGTGCTTACTCTGCAGTAAAGTTTAGAGGTGTGCAGGAGCTGTCACTGTCGCAAGGCTGGAAGCAGCATTCGGTCAGATAAGACCAGCATTCAGAGTGTGATGTTGGTTGGCGTTTTGGGATCAGGCCCTCAATAACTCCAGGCAGAAATGAGTCCTGCAGATTTGATTCCTAAATGAGGTGAGTGATGTCTTGCCTTCAGTAGTGAATTAGGGTCACTTCTCATTCTTGAGGTAACTTGTATTTTTGCAGCTTTTCATCTTAAAACATGGCCTGCCCATGCAGCCCCACAGCCATGTTGTACTCTGACTTCCCATTTTGATTAGGGCAGAGTTTCTCAATCCTTTTTTGGCCATCATTATCACCTGGAGAGTACTGAGAAACTTCAAAACCCTCTATTCCATCTTCAGAGGTTCAGTTTCAGATGGTCTGGGGCAATGTTCGGGCATCTTTCAAATTAATAAAAGTTCTCCAGGTAATTCTAGTGCATTGCTAGGGTTGCAAACCACTCATGCTGGATGGTTCCGAGGCTAGAACACAGTCAAAAGGAGTGGAGCAGGATGGTCTGGGAAAGAAATCTTCAATGATGCTTTGCATTATGAATGATGAATATTGTGTATTGTAAATCTGATCAAAGAAAGATAGCCACATGGTTTCTTTAAATTGTCCAAGAACTTTAGAGGAAGGACACCATGTACTTCAAAGGTGTAATGGTCCAGGGACTTAGAGAGGACACCAGAACTAGTTAGCTTCTCTATGGGGCTGGGAGTTGCTCAGCAGCAGCGTGACTAAGGAGAAAGTACTTGGCTGGCAGACTGAAAGCTCTGAATTTTACCCTAATTCAGCCCCTTAGTTGCCCTGTAGCCTTGGGCTATTGTCCAGTGAACTGCCCAAGTTTGTTAAACTCTAAGTAAATCACAATTACAAAGGCAGAATTGATGAGGTAAGAAAAGCCTGGTACAGCCTGTGAAAAGGCCAAGTAGAAACAGGGATCCTTTTTTAAAATGTGGTGGTCTTTGGATGAAGGCTGTAAAGATCCACATTTGATGCAAGAGCAAAGGAAAACTAAATCTGTTTTAAACAGGATTTAAGGCACACTTTACAAGGTCAAGGATTTTCTTGGCCGACAGATAATGCATTTACTTGCTTTTGCTCAGCATTTTTTTTTTTAATTTTATTCTAGTAACGTACATATAGGAAAATATGGAACATTTCATGAATTTGTGTGTCATCCTTGCACAGGGACCATACTAATCTTCTCTGTATCATCCCAGTTTTAGAATATGTGCTGCCAAAGTGGGCGCCAATTTATTTATTTAACATTTTCAGTTCCTATTTCTTAGCTTTTCTTTCTAAGCCTGTGAGCTCTGGGGTCAAATTTAGGTTAAGTGATGAGTTTTTATCAAAGTTTTGAGATAAACCAGACCTTCCTGGTTAAAAAGACAGGACAGCCCTGATCACAAGGGTTTTCATGTGAGATAAGGGTTTCTGCTCATACATAGCTCTGCTGCTATGAAAGCCAGAATGTGTGGTCCTTTGTCTTGTTGGGCCTCATCTGTAGATCATGGGGGCTGGAGCCTGTAACTACAAAATAAGGGCAAGCAATTACTGAGCACTTATTGTAGACCAGATGCTATTCTAAATTCCTTTTTTTTTTTTAAACATTTTTTGTTGTGAAATACAACATATATACAAAAAAGCTATAAATTTCCAAGTACATTTTAACATGTAGTTTTAAAATAGATTTCAAAATATGTTATGGCTCCCAGTTTCACAGTTTCAGGCATTTCCTTCTAATTGCTCTAAGACCCTGGAGACTAAAAAGAAATTTCAATCTAATGATTCAGTAGTCATACTCATTTGTTAAATCTGATCTACCTTCTCTGTTATAACGCTCCTTCTCCCCAACACTAAGGATATTTGAGCAATGACCATTCTAACTTGAAGAGGGGTGTTGACATTAAGGGACAGGGTTGATGCTCTTGGAGAAGCTGGTAATGCTGGGTGTCAGGGCTCATCTGGCCTAGGTACCCTCTGGATGTGTGAAGTTTCTGAAAAATAAACTTACTGAGTGAAACTTATATAGAATCTCCAATAGAACCCTGGGTATTCTTTAGGGTTTATAGGAATACCGTTGGTTGGGGTTTTGTGCTAAATTCTTTATGTGAATGATTTCACTTATTCCTCACCATGAGCCCTAGATTGTAGCTACTATTATTATCACTGCTTCTGCTTTAGAGATTAGTAGTTGAGGTTTAGAGACGTTAAGTAACTTTTTCAAGGTCACACAGCTGCTAGGTGGTAGAGCTGGGATTGTGATCCCAGCTCCACACAATCACTACTATGCTTCTAGTACTTCTTAAAGAACTTTGTCGCCACTTCATAAGATTAGTTTTGAGGCCAGCCTTTTGTGTGTCTGTTTATTTCTAGGCAGGGTGCCTTTTCATCTCTGCTGGGAGATGCATGGCTACACCTAGCTATGACTGTTTGGTCAACAGGCTGAGCTTATTCCTAGTGTGGATATCTAAATAAGAGGGTCTGAGGTTAGTTTTCTTTAGAACAGGAATGTAAGACTATGAGTGGAAAGGAATACCACAGAGTGAAACTAATTTCTTTTAATTAAAAACAAATTGCCAGGTCTTAAATAGTTTCTCCACATTCAGGACACTTAACAGTGAATGACCATCAACGAGACCTTTTTCAGATCCAAAATTCCATGAATCTATGATTATTATGCAACCCTTGGGTCCATCACTGACTGCATGGTATATTTTTGAGGAACTCTGAATTTTTCATGATTATTCATATAGGCAAGGTGGGAGCATTTCTGATATTTGCAATAAATATTATACTGTACTGATTTTAGAGCAGCTGGAGACAGAGGCTATGAGGAATGCATTAAGTTAGGTTTTGTCAGCAGTTGGCTCTTTATGAAGGAGGCAGCTCAGTATAGGGGAGAAGCAAACACTGGTCTGGAAACTAGACTCTACTTTTAGTTCTTACTGGCCGGGGATGCCTGGTGCATGACATGTCAACTTGCTGAGAAAAGTTCAACTCATCTGTGAAAAGACAGGGTTGGACTAGATGAAGCTTATGGTTAGTGACATTGTGTCCCTTCTCCTCCTGTCCCTACACTTCTCTTTAGACATACCCCATGGATTTCTGGGAACTGTCACCCAGAATGCCAATCAAGTCATACAATCAGGAAGGGGGTGGCCTTAGAAAATTTTACTTGGATGAAGAGTCAATTGTGCTTAAGATTCTTCTGGATTGGATACACACATATTCAGGTGATAATATGAGAACCAGAATTGTCTTCCTGGATAATTTAATACAGAATTATGCTAAACCGTCTGTACAGACTAGTGAGCAGAATGATCCTTCCACCTCTTGAAAATTTAGCTAGAAATGCAGATCCAATTGCTTGTGCTCCCTAACTTTTATGTAGATTGTCACATGGGGAACTGTCCCACACTTGCATCTCTACACACCTACATGGCAGGAGTTCCTTCAGGAATGTAGCTCTTCATGGACTTCTTTCAGGGCTAAGTGGAAAATCTTTGAAACTCTGTGTGTGATTTAAAAGTTGCTTAATAATAGATTAGGCGGGAGCCTTAAGAAGCCCTCCAGTTCATCATGCTGCAAAGGTGTGATGTTTGGTTTCCCAAAAGCAAGCCTAAGAGACAATCTAAGGTTCAAGAAGTTTTTTTTGGAGAAGATCCTAAGAAATTTGTGAGGAAGTGGGGAGAGTCTAGTAGGGAAGGAGAAAAAGCCAGTATGAGGATATGATACCAAGATTGGTTTTGTGGACAATAGAGTTCAATTTGGAATATCTCCAGAATTGTCTGCCAGAAGTCTGGGAGGCTGGGGCATTTATCTACCAGTTCTCATGCCCCAACTTCCAAGTTGGTTTGAATGAAAGCTAAGCAGGCTCCAGCACCTTTGGAGAGAGGCTTGAGGCAGAAAATCGAAAATTGCTCTGAGTTTCTATGGAACTGTCTGCCAAAGCTGTGGCTGAAATCAGAGGCAGGCTGAGGGGACATGATATGGGCACCAGAAGCACCCTCTGCATAGGATTGGCAGAGAAATTACCAATCATTCTTTCTATCTCTTATCCTCATGCCTTTTATGGGAGAGGCAATATGATTATAGTGATTAAGCCCATGGGCCCTATATCAGAATGTTTGGGCTTGAATCTTGATTCTACTAAGTTTACCAGGTACACACTCTTGAGCAGGATATTTAACTTCCCTAAGCCTCAACCTGCCAGTTTAAAACTATTATGTACCCCAGAAAAGCCAAGTCCTTTAATCCTGATCCAATATTGTAGGTGGGGAGAAACATTGATCAGACTGTTTCCATGGATACATAATCCATTCAGTAATGGCTGTGACCTTTTGTTTAGATGGAGCTGTGACTCTGCCTATTTAAGGTGTGTCTCGATTAGTTTACTGGAGTCCTTTAAAAGGGGAAACATTTTGGAGAGAGTTCAGAGCCAACAGCCAATGGAAAGAGCCAGTACGAGACCCAGGCATTTGGAGATGTAGAAAGAAAACACTCCTGGGGAAGCAGTTTGAAACCAGAAGCCAAAGGACCAGCAGGTGCCAGCCATATGCCCTCCCAGCTGATGGAGTGTTCTGGATTCACTGGCCTTTTTTGAGTCAAGGTATTTTTCCCTGGATGCCTTCCTTTGGATATCTTTGTGGTCTTAGAACTGTAAACGTGTAACCAATTCCCTTTTGAAAAGCCACTCCATTTCTGTTACATTGTATTCTGGCAGCTTTGACAAACCCAAGCACTCAGTTTCCACATCTGTAAAATGGGGCTACTGAAAGCTTCCTCATTAGGTTGTCATAGGGATGAACTGTATCATCCATATCTCTAGAGCACTTGGATCATGGTAGTAATAATAATAGTGTAGCAGGTTTGCCTCTCCCAGAGCCTCAGAATAATTTACAATGAGTCTGTCGGAAAACCAGTTGTATGAGCTTTTTAGACAAAATCCCTAATAAGCTTAGAATCATATGTCAGTATTGGAAGGGATTAATGATCCTAACTTGGTAACATGGCAGTAAGACTTTTTCACCTATTCATTTAGGATGGATTTGGTGGGTTCTGTAGAAAATGAATAAAATGACTTTTTTTTTTACTAGATTTTCAGTCTTACCTTCCTTAGGACCTGCTCGTTTTCACTATTGTTGACCCTCATTTAAGAATCCATATCCAAATGAGCCACGTGACACAAGGAGCTTTCCTGAAGGTATGGCTGCAGAGATTCTCACCTCTGGCATCATTTTTGCTGTGGAGACATGGCCATATCTTAAGAAGCCATAACAGGCCTTTTCTACTAGGTCTTTTGGTTTTGTAATTGTGCAATACCCATTTTTCTGCCTTGGAGGGGGAAATTTAATCTGCAAGGCCAGTGGGGAGTGAAGGTTAATGTTTCTATCATCATATCTCTCTCACAGTAACATCACTTAAAATACCAATGTGGCCCAGGAAATCAGTGATTGATGTGAAAAGCCCAGATTTAATTTTGAGGCTGGAGTTCGACCATTTCTCCTACATTGGGAGTTTTCCTAATGGAAATTAAATATGAAGGGTTCTACTAATTAAGGAGCATTTTGTGTTATGCAGTTGCTTTCATTTGTAGGTGAACAAAGGAACCGGGACCTCAAGGAGGAAGGGGAAACACGATGGCCCTGCAAAGTCAAGGAAGATGCTTTTGCTTTGCCTCCTTATTGAGCTGCTCTGCAGTTTGCCCTTAGACTTCCTTGCTCTTTGGTTTCAGATTGGAGGTTCAACAAGCAGAGTCGCAAAATAAAAGCCAAAGTGATGGAGAAGACTGCTTGGGTTCTTGAGTGTGTGGATTGGATCATTTGCGTGTGTTTTGTCAACTTTGGTCAACAGATAAACACATTTTAGGTTATGATAATAATGTTTACTTATAACTATAAAATAAAACTCCTCTATTGTTGGTTATCATGTCTGAAAGTCTTTAATCCTAACCACAACCACCTTCCTCCACTAAAACAACTGCTTGAATGTCACTATTTTTGACTACACAGATTATTTTTAGGAATCTAAATAATACCTTATAGCAGAACATATGTTACTGTTGGGACATTTGGAAGCTTAGTTCCAAATTGCTGGGAAAGCTTCAATTTTTTCCCTACATTTGTTTGGTATTCACAGCAATCCTGCCCTTGTCTCTGACCCAGGGTGGTCATGAACTTTGTTACCAGTATGGTAGGTTAGAGTTTAGTAGTGACTTCCACTATGTTTTAGCACTGAGAGCCACTGTTTCCCAGAGAATGCACCCTCACTGACCTGGGGGTGATTTTAGTTTCTGTCCACATTTTTTTTTTTCAAGTTTGTTCAACATAGTATTTAATTTCTTATTGGAAACCTGTTTTAAATGCTGATGATTGGGTGGTGAAGGGTGACTCACTGGTAGTATCCTTGTTGGCTATGCAGGAGATGCAGATTCAATTCCCAGATCCTGTACCTCCCCCAAAAAAGAAAATAAAATGCCGATCATTACGTTGAAGATTCAATGACTGTGTTTTTGTTACTCGCTGCTAACCTCTGAGACATCTCAGTGAATGATAGATTTCTACAGGACTCTCTGTATAGGCTTAAAAAAAAAAACACAGAATAAATCAAAGCTCTATTATCCAAACAAACTACCTCGCAATGTACTATGCTTTGTCATCTTCTCGACTAAAAAAAAATAGTTTCGACAGTTTGAAGAGGTTTAAACGTGTTGCTTGGCAACTAGCTCCTGAAGCGTAAGGTATTTCCTTCAACATCCCAACCCATTTTTTTTTTAATGGTCTTCATACTTCCACAAGTCATTGACTTCAGTGGATGCAAACGCTTTAGACTCCAGTTGAATCATAACAAAACCACCAATGGCATACAAGGATCCGGCCAGGCTGACAAAACTGATGGAACTTCTTTCTTGGGGAAATTCTTGCATTACTTCTCACTTATTGGTTGTGAGGTCAAAAGCTTCAACTGAGGCTAAAAGACCATGTTCAGTGACACCTCCTGTGATCACAATCTAGCCTTTATGGATTGCCACTCCAAACATGGAACGAGGGGTTTTCATGTGAGCCAGATCTTCCCAGTGTCCTTTTTTGTGGGTGGTAGATAAAAGCCCTGTTTGTACATTTTTTATCATCTGTCTTTCCCCCAGACAATATACCATCCCATTATATGAAATCACATTATGGCCATGGACTTTAATAGGAAGTTTTTTACTTCATTCCATTTAACAAGTCCAGGATCATAGCACAATACTGAATCCAGCAAAGCCTCTGTTTGAAGGTCTTTGCCAGCAATTACATGGACTTTGTCACTTACCTCTCCCAGACTGAAAAGACATTAGATGGCTGAGGGCAGGGGAGGAAGTGCAATCCACTCAGAAGATGCCTTGTCAAGCTGGGAGAAGTAAGATTGGAGAGGTTGGTCCTTATTTTCTTCATCCACATACAGTCCTTCTACCACCTGACTTTGTTTGATAACAACACGGGAATGATTTCTGGGATTCTGCTCAGCCTGTACAGTAAGGCAGCATTCATTTTCTGTGGGATCACAAGCTACTGCAGCTGTGTCATTAATCAAAAAGATGGGGTTTTTGACAAACATCCCATGCCTAGGAAGGTCATTAGGTATTCAGGAAGTAAATCTTCATCACCAATATCACCTCAGCAGCCCCAATTTTCTCTGCATTTTTGCTAGGTTCTGGGAGTTTGCCGGCAAAGCCATCTTTTGGAACTTTGATTTTTTTTCTGGATTTCAGGGTTGCTTTTAATGAGATCATCTTTCTCAACATGATCTTTAAAATAGTTTTCTGTCATAAGGTGGAAACGGATGCAATCAGACACTTTGCTGAAGTTTTAACCAGGTCTTCTTTGTCTGTTCATATCCATTTCATCACTGCCTAATATACTGTTTCTTCCTTTCCTACATTTAGGCTGTCATTTGAAATGACGGAGATCAGTTTCTGTGGAGAAAGTTGCACAAAGTTCTCTTCCTTACAAATCTGCACAAAGCGATCAGAAACAAATTCACGGGCAGAAATGGCAAGTCTTGTGCAGTCAAGAAGTCGTCCTAATCTCAGGATGGCTAGGCAGTTACCAGGAGCCAGTCTTTTTTGAAGATAAGAGACACAGACAGTGAACACGGAAGGAATCTGAAAACAGCTGGCCAATGCAAAAATATCTTGCACATTTCCATCATTGAGATCAATACTGGCAGAGTATAGGTATTTGATCATTAAATCAAGCATAGTGGGATCCACATTATCTAGTACTACCTACTTTTTTTTTCTCCTCATCGATTTCAGATAAAAATTACAGAAGTAAAGGATTACAAGCTGACAAAATCAATCTGTGGCAAGGAAGACTTTTCTTATTTGCTTTTAAGATGCAATCGATGAGTAT
Organism: Myrmecophaga tridactyla; assembly: GCA_004026745.1. Classification (NCBI taxonomy): domain Eukaryota; kingdom Metazoa; phylum Chordata; class Mammalia; order Pilosa; family Myrmecophagidae; genus Myrmecophaga; species Myrmecophaga tridactyla. Next base: position 24,444 of record PVIY010009352.1, on the reverse strand, counting down.
TTTCTCATCTAGGAGATCTTTCAGGCCATCCTCAAAAAGGGTGGGCTGGTAAAGCCACAGTTCCTCTGTGAATTCCCCCTGGGAATCCATTTTGTGAGTAACCTTGTTGCCATTAGCAAAATAAGCTACAAAAGCATCTGTGTGATCATCAGAGTCTATTTCAGCATCATCCCGAATTTGTTCAATTGTCAGAGCTTCAAGGGCAGTGACTTTTCTTCTATCTCATAATCTGCTCCAAATATAGGACTGGCAGAATAGACTTTGTGAAGTGAATTGATTTTCTTAATTGATTCTTGTAATTTTTCTACAGGATCTATTTTTTTTTAAATATATTCTCAAACACTTTATTGTAATTTTAAAAAATGACAAAAATACCCAAACTCCCTGACTTCAGTATTTAGAAAAGGAATTTCAAAATAAACCAATAAAAATTAGGAGAAAAATTAATTCTGATGAAAGCTGAAATTTATGCAAATTTAAAATAGAAATGTTTGATAGGTCACATGAAATTGTATAGACACTACCAGTTCCATCCAAAATCCATTCTCCTCATCTTGCTTAGTACTAGAAATTCATTTTTTTTTAACTTTTTTTTATTGTTTAATATAGCATACATACAAAGCAAAGAAAGAAAAAAGCAATAAGTTTTCAAAGCACTCTTCAACAAGTAGTTACAGGACAAATCCCAGAGTTTGTCATGGGCTACCATACCATCACTACAGGATCTCTTTTAAAAATAAGAACATATCCTCCACTCTGCTGAGAACTTTCTATGACAGAGCTAAACCACATTTTGAATCTCTAATCTTTATTGAACAAATCTGCAGATTTGGGGTACTGACCTTAAAACTGTCGTTCACATTTGCGTGCCACACACACACACACAAAAGTTTCCTAAATTTCCCTGATCATTGGATAAATTCCATCCTCCATTGATTTTTTCCTAAACATGTTCTTGTGGTAATACCCTTAGTTGCTTATTTAGAATTAATGAACTTCTCCATTTAAAATCACGATACATATTAGAAGTATCGTGATTTTAAATTGAGAAGTGCAATTCATATGCTAGAGTTGGCAGTCCTTATAGTATTCAATATGCAGATGCAACCAACAGAAAGATTGGCTCTGGGTAAACCCAAAGAACGCCAGATAATCCTGAAGTTTGTTACTAAGAGTCTACCTCCATCCCCATGATTCCTTTTTTCTATCTTCAATTGAATCTAAAGGATCAATAAGGACTTGCCTAGGTCTTGTTTTCCTTTGTCGGGAGGACACGTCAAAGTGGACGTCCGGGTCCTCGTGCACAGCCGCCAGCCCCGACGTGGAGACCTGGAGACCGAGGCGGCAGGCCGGCGCCTTCCACCTGGGAGGAAGCCGAGTCGCGTCTCGCTGGCGCCACCTTAACAGGCCACCCTAGTCACGGTGTCTACGCCGGGCTCTGTCCACTTTTTGCCTAAAGCAAAACATAGTATGAGAAGGTACTTATGCAACAGAGGCGGCACGACAGATGGTGCCTTAACCTTGCAAGGCAATTTATTTCTGGGGGACGGTCCTGAGCTCTGGAGGGGGAAAGACAGCGGAGGGCAAATGAACCTCAGGGCAAGGTTTGTGCCCGTCCTGTGGGCTCCGCACGGTGGTAGCGGATGGAGAAGAAAGTACAAGAAAGACCGCTGTCTTTCAAGACATTAGAATCTGGTTGGGGAAACAAGTCATGCACATTTGGGGAGCAGGTAAGCCCCTGTGCAACGCTTTGTGGAATTGGGTCACAATGAGTGCTGCACGCCTAGTGCCCAAGGAATCCAAGTACCGGAGACACTGCGCACGGCTGCGGAGCTGGACCCAAGCAGCGCAGTGGAGCATGGGTAGGGTACAACTAGCAAGGAGTCGAGGATGAAAGGGCCTGTTCCTTTGGAATGTTTTCCAAAGAAGGGATATCGCCTGGAATTTAAACAAGTTGAGTTCAACCTGATGAAGGTGCAGAGAAGAAGGCCAATCAAATCCTCATGCATGGGGTTATTTTGAGGAGAAAAATAATCACACCTTTTGTTGTGCTTTATCTAGTACTAGCAAACAGCCCACATAACACATAGAAGATTTGACTTCTTCGGATGTTTTTGGTTACACTGGCCTTCTCCAAAGAAGGCGGGAGATTGAAAATATTGTTGATTTTCTGACAAAGCATTTATTATTATTATTATCATTATTATTATTATTATTATTTACCCCATGGCCAGTTCTTCTTGAAATGACACTTCTTTCTTGTTTATCCAGGTCTGAAAAACTACCTATGTATGGACTCCTTTGAGAGCGATAGCAAATTTATTTGGAGAAAAGTGGTTCAGGGCCCTTTATTTGGATTTTCGTACATAATATTTTTCCTTTTGCTGCCAGCATTTTTACTTGTTCTCCCCTTTTGTACTTTTTCTCTAGTTGGTGGTATGAGCGACCCTGGATTTTTGGCCCCTCTGTAATTTCATTTTTTAGGAGAATTATCTTAGAATTTCTCCCCTTACCAGAACATAGCCTCACCTTTTTACCTTTGCTTTATCGAGTTTGAAATTTCTGGTCCTGGAATGCAGATATTTGGATGGGTATTTGTTACTTTTTCGGGGAAGTGATGCAAATGCTGAACAGGAAAACAGTTTAAATTACCTTATTCTGAACACTCCGGGACTATCTAGATTCTTTTATTGTTCTGCAAAGTTGTAGTAATGCATATTACACTGACAGCTAGAACAGACACCGGGGTTGGCAATCTTTGCAGTGGCTGAGATTCCTGTGGTAAGCTTTAGGGTCTGTCCTATAGTTTTCCTGTTTGTGAAACTGCCTGGAACAAACACAATGATCAGTACTTTTGGGTTTTTTTCTTTTACCCTTTCATTCACTTCTTTGGATTCTGTCTTCTGGATTTCTTCTTTAAACATTTGTTTTTTTTAGATTCTCAAAATCTAAGAATGCCACTGGCTTGGAGAAATCTAGTAGGAGTGCAGACTTCCATATAACCTTTGAAAATCATGTTATTTGTACCCATCTGTATGTGATGCTGTCCCCAAATGTCTCACATAGAAATCAACACACAACTTTACTTTCTAGACAAAGTTTAACTAGACATTTTCTCAGCAACTGATTTTTCTTTAAAGAAAGGGGAAAAAATAATTTTTAAAAACCTCTGCGGTGGGTTGAATTGTCCCTCCCCCCAAAAGATTTGTTGAAGTCCTAATGTGGTATCTGTAAATGTGCCCTTATTTGGAAATTGGGTCTTTGCAGATGTTGTCAAGTTAAGGTGAGGTCATACTGGATTAGGGTGGGGCTCAATCCACTGGCAGGTATTCTTTCAAGAAGAATGAAATTTGGACTCAGAGGTGCATAGAAGAGAAGTCCATTTGTAGACAGAGGCAGAGGCTGGAGTGGTGCATCAACAAGCCGAGGGATGCCAAGGGCTGCCAGTGACCAGCAGCAGCTAGGAGAGGGGGACGGGACAGATTTTTCCTTAAACCCTCAGAGGAAACATGAGCCTGCCGACCCCTTTTTGGACTTCTAGCCTCCAGAACTGTGGGAGAAAAAGTTTCTGTTGCTTTAAACCAAACGTTTTAGGGATGTTGTTACAGGAACCACAGGAAACTAATACAACCCCATCATAAAAGCAATAGGTACCCGGCAGCTTGAAGCAGTAGGAGTTCAGGAAGACACCCCTCCAGTGACCAAAGTACAAGTCTGTCATCTCACCCTGGCACTTCCACTGTTCATTAGAAGGAGAGTTGAAAAGTGTCTACAGATGCATTGGATTTAACAGTTGTAGTTAATAAATTTTATTTTGGTGTTGAGCATCCCAAAATGCAAAATATAGTAAGTTGAGGCTATAGACTAAGTATCAAGAGAGGCCTACAAGTGGGCATATGCATCTACAGGTGTATGTGCATCTGTCCTATGGGCTCAGAGTGAGGACCTCATCTGTGGATCCCAGTGAGTCCAGTGACAGGAGGGAGGAATGGGTCACATACAAGCTGGACTGAAGACCTTGATGGGATAATGACAGGCCCTCCAAGCCTCCAGACCTTAGACCCTCTAAACCACTGAAAAAGAAAGGCTCCCTCTTAACACCCCCTCTCCAGGTAGAAAATTCCTTGCCTTGAAGGAAGAGAGAGAGGATAAACATAGAAGCTTGGGCTGGACATGGTATTTGGGGAAAAAGCAGAATAAAGTACTGGGAAGGGCATTGTATACATACTGTCCATCTGGCCTGGCCTATCCATTTTCTCAGGTTTCCAGGAGAGGAGAGGCTCTATGACAGAGCCTGAGACCCAAGAGCCACATATTAGGACAAAAGGAAAAATGGGCAATTTCCTTAATCTTTTTTTGGTCTCTATTTTCCCTGTCTTTACAGTAAAAAACTTCTGTTGATGGAGCAATGTTTCAAAATTTTATTTTTTAGCAATATTATCTTCTTTTTTTTTTTTAAATTGTGAACCCAAAACCAAACTATTTGTGTGTAAGTTAGGGTTCTCTAGAGAAAAGAACTAACAGAATACAGTATAAAATTTATTGATTTGTTATAGGAATCAGCTGATGTGGCTATGGGGATTGGCAAGGTTGAATTCCATAGGGCAGGCCACAAGTTGGGGATTCCAATGAGGTTTAGATAAATTCCGTGAGAAGCTGGCTGGCTGAGGTAGAGATGGAAATTCTTCTGACTGCTGAAATCATCAGTTGTTTCTTTAAGGCCTTCACTTGATTGGTGAGAATTCTCTAATTGCTGAGGGCAATTTCCTTTGTTGATTGTGGATGTCATCAGCTATGGATGCAATCAACTCTCATTAATGATTTAAATCCATGAAATCCCCTCACCGTAACAATCTGGACTGTGCTAGCTTGACCAAACAACTGGACATTAGAACCTAACCAAAGTTATGTTATGAAATTAATGAAGTTAACTATCACAGTCATATAGAAAAAAAATTAAAGATGAGAAACAAAACATTTCCAGCAGCCTAGAAGTATCCCCTACTTCCTGTCCTGGCACCTGATTACAACCTGCTCTCATCCCTTCCAAAGAAAACATTCTTAAGACTTCTGTGATAATCATTTCCTTGCTTTTCTTCCTAGTTTTATTGCCTATGTGCGCATCCCTCAACAATATAGATTAGTATCGCCCATTTTTGAACTTTATATAAATGGAATAATTTTATGTTTTCTTTTGTGTCTTGCTTTTTTTCATTTGATATTGTGTTGTAGTGTAGACTTCTGGCTTATTTATTCTCAATGCTGTATAGTTTTCCACTGTATGAATTCACTACAATGTATTGATCCATTCTACTAGTTATGGACATTTGGTTGCTTCTAGTTTGAAGCCATTGAGGGATAACAAACAGAGCCATGAACATTCTTATTCATGCATCTTGGAGCCCATATGGACAAGTTACTTCAGGACACATACTTAGGAGTGGAATTGCCAGTCACAGGGTGTGTTCCCCTCAAACTGCTTTCCAGAGTGGTTGTAGTGGCTCTTAGGCTTCCTGAATAAAACCTGATGCATAATGCCAGGACATAAAATAGATGACAGCAAAGTTGCTCTGTTTGAAGCAGGGGTTGGATTTCCAAGCCTGGGCTTGGCATTCTCTGTAGTGTGTTGTGTTGGTGCTTTCCTTGTGGAACTAATATACCTTGTTCTCCAATATTTTATGTTACTTCTATATTCTCTATGTTGCTTTGGAAGACAATGTACTTCAGAGATTTCCTATTCTAAGGACAAGAAGAGATTCCAAATTTTGACCCCCAAAGAGTACCTCTAGTCAGGATTATTTTAACTTGGAAACCAAAGATTCTACTTTAAAAATAGGTGTTTCCTTAGACCTTTTTACTAATGAAATTCCTATTCCATAGAGAACCAGAAGGTTAAAAAAAATGGCCAAGACACTCCCTCTTGGGCCAATCTTTCCATTTTTTGATCCTGAATTAGCTTGACTTGGTCTTGGTTGGAAGCAGAACAATTTAACAGTTATGTAAGAGAATAGCTGCAGTGATTTCAATGAGAGCCCAGGGAGAATAAATCAAGCTGCTGATTACTGCTCGAGGTGTGAGGAGAATATTTGTAGAGCATCTTATGTGCTTGGATGCTGACTTGTCTTGTGGTTATGAAACTATGGTGGTGGTTTAAGGTTTACAGGGAACTCATGCTGTTAGGAGTTATTATCCCCACCGAAATGGCAAAGCATCACAATGGAGACTTTTCCCATTGCCATCCTTTGCCAAAAGCACAACACTCAAGCAGAATTGATGCTGGAACAGTCTGGGCACCAAGACAGGCCAACGCATGTAATGCATATCATTAAAAATAGTTAGCACAAAGAAATGGTTGTTATTGTGCTTCGTCCAAGTTGGACTTAGTAGCTAATTAAGTATAAGCTCCTTCTTTTTTTTTTTCCATGACCATATGCAGTTTTTGAATTCTTACAACACAAACTGTTTTAAAGAAGTTAAATACAGAAATGCATTGAGTTTGGTAGAGAAAGTTTAAAGGTCTGCATTTTCCCACCAAAGCTATTTAATATCAGCTGCAGAGTGGGTGTGTATGTGTGTGGGGAAGGGTTGTGACCTCCCTTATTTTTACAACCATTGCCGTGATTTCATAATGCTGGCAGAGTGAAGAAGTAGACTTTATTACAGTAATTATATGCCAGAATGTGGGTATTAAAACAGAAAAACTTTTCTACTGATAATAAATGTCAAGGGGAAAATGACTTTACCCAACAAATGTCCCTTTATCAGTGTTTTTAAGATATTAATGGCCTTAATGAAGACTGAGATGTTGCATAGGGTAGATGTTCAGATTCCATACAACCTTTGACTTTATGGCAGGATGGTAAGGAGGGCGATTGAAGGACAGAGGCCTGTTTTAGCAAGTTGTGTTTATTTCTTTTCATGGCATAAAGTCAGATACATTTTCTCTTGAGCAGATATAGCTATTGTTTCTGCAGATGGATTAATTATGACCATGCTGTATTAGTCTATTGTGTCTGGATAACTTCATTGCTGTTCTCTAAAGTCTTGTGATGGATTTCCTAGAGTTGAAAGAAGTAATGTGGCATGAAAAATGTATTTTGAAATATGGTATTTAAAAAAAAAGGTCAAATAAGGATGATAAAGTGCCTGACTAAGTACCAGAGTGTATAACCCTTTGATCACAGCCATATTCTGAACTATAAGCTTGTGGTTATTGAATTATAATCATCAAGGATTAATTGTGGGGTATGTCACTACATTTCTGAAATAATAAATATAATCTTAATGTAGAAAGTCTATACCAGGTAAAACATAGTTTTCACTTTGCAATTGAATTTAGTGAAGGGTTGATTAATCTCAAGAGATGCTAAAATTATAGTACTTTTTATCTTTGCAATGGATTTCGAGTAGCTGATGTTTTTTCCAATGTGCCCTATTAACTTGGAGAGAAAAACAGAGTATATTAGAAAGTTAGTAGCAAAAATCAGAGCAGGATTTGGTTTCCCTGCTTCCATCTTACAGGTGTATAGAGGTAACACTTTTCTTTGTTTTTGGCCAGTTGTTCATGCCATCCAGCCTATTTGTAACAACCTCAGATTTTTCTCTGAATACCAAGATGATATTTTTAACCCTGCATACATTTAGTGCTTAACAGAGGCTTGAAGATGCTTGAAGATGCCTAGCAAATGGTTAAGAAATACCAAAGGTGATTTTTGGTTTGGGACATGTTCTAACCCTATGTGTGGTTGCATGGTAGGACTTGGATTCAGAATCTCTTGCAATGATCATGAACTGGGCAGCATTTAGCGAGGCCCTGGTCTGGGAGGCAGTGATTGCTCTGACTCATAACAGCCTTAGGTGCTCGCCACTCCCACTCAGTCTCATTGCTCAAAATCCAGACCAATCCTCAGATCACAACGCTGATTCCTCGTCTGTGTTTTCTCTGTTCTCTGTAGTCGGTTCATCTTTAACAATGAGCCATTCACGGGCACCCAGGAAGCAACCCTGGATCAGGGAGATGGCTGCGGGCCCTGCAGGCAACTGGCCATGCTCCAATCCAGATATTCTTGGGAATGTGGAATTATTTGAATCAAAGGGAAATAAATCTTCTGCAAATGTTAATACAAATGACTCCAGGAAGGGCTTGGTGCTAAAGGAGAAGCTAAGAATTCATGGTGCCTACTGAGTTATTTTTTGGCAGAAAATAAAATAAGGTTGCTGTGGGAATGATGAAGACAAAATAATTGACATATTTTTAATGGCTGCTCTTACCGTATCTTACTGTGTCATCTTCAACTGCCTGAGGTTGAAAAAAAATTGGTATTGGACTTATTTTGACTACTCTTGTCTCATATTTGCTTCTTTTTCTCTTGATTTCAAACTTGCAAACATAGCTCTCTAAATCAGTTCATGAATCCAACTGTACCATATTTTCTTTGAGCAAAAAGGAACAAGCACATTTAAGTGTACACTGCTGATTATATGCTTTCAAAGTCATATGTTTCAATTAGAGGATACACACCCTGGAAATCTGAAATTCTAGGCACTTTTCATGATTGGAAGGAGAGAGGAGAGAGAAACTGAGCAATGTGGGACAAAGGTCAGCTGACCAGGGCTAAATCTCCCCTTTGCCATATTTAGCTCTGCCATCTTGGGGAGGTTAGTAAACTTCCCTGAAGTAGGTTTTTGCTTCTGTAAGATGGGGCTAATTATGCCACCCTTGTGGTGTGGTGAGCCCACAGATAATACGAAGTCCAAGCATAGGGATCAAAAATATCTGGCAATTGTGATACCACTTCCTCTTTCTGTGTCCATGACAAATATCACAACTCAGTCCTTTTCCTTTAAGTTAAGAGGCAGCCTCGGGATCCTTCTTAACACAATGCTCCAGGTAGTCACTACTGACTCATCCAAATTGGCATGTGAGATTTGTCATACCTGGCACAATCTTTGGGACATGCTAATCAATAGATCCTAGTTCTTAATTATTACTATTATTAGGAGGCTGTAGATACAATAACAGGAGGTATAGGCAGCTATATTTGCACATTTCCCATTATAATTCAGTGTGCATCTACCATCAGCAGCATTGGATACAGCCAAACACTCACTTGTCTCTGGCACACTGGTCTCTGATCTTGTCTATCTCTCTGGTCCTTTCTTCCACTTCTTTGCTGGTTTCTCCTCATCTCACCAACTCCCAATGTTGGTGTGCCCCAAGGTCATTCTTTCCTTTGATTACTCTCACTAGGTGATCACATCTGGTCTCATGGCTTTCGCTGTTATCCGTATGCTGATGACAGCAACATTTCTATCTCCAGGCTATATGTCTGCCCTAAACTCCATTGCATACACTACTGCACTCTTGAATCACATCTCTAATAAGATGTGCCTATTAATTGTTTCAATTAACCCAATTAACTGGATATCTAAATGACAACTCCAGTCCAAAATGTCTAAGGTTGAACTCCTGATTCATAGCTCCCTCCCCTGCAACTCAAAACTACTCCCCCTATAGTTTCCTTCATTCTAGCAAAAGGCAATTCCATCCAAGAGTTGCTTAAATGGAAAACCTTGAAATCATCCTTGATTCCTCTCTTTTCCTCATACCCCACATCCACTCCACAAATAAATCTTATCAGAGCAACCTCCAAGAGTCTCACTACTTCTCACTATTCCCACTGCTACTCCCGTGGTCCAAGCCACTATCAAATCTCACCTGGTTTACTGTAATAGCCAATTATAAGCTACGTTATTTCCCAATACACAGGTAAAGTGATCATTTGAAAATGGGAGTCAGGCCATGTGACATCTCTGTTTCACATCATCCAGTGCCTTTCCATTTCACTTAGAGTTCAAGCCAATGCCCCTACCATGTCCCATGAGGGCCGGCTCCCTCTCAGGCAGTATCTCCTCCCACTTTCCCCTCACTGGCTCTGCTCTAGCCTCACTGGCCTCCTTGCTGCTCCAAGAATATGTCCTTCCTGCTTCAGGCCATTGCAATTACCTGATTACTGTTTCCTCCAGATAAACGCATGGCTTGTTTCCTCATTTCTTTCATCTCTGTTTTTTAACAAGCCCTTCCTTGCCCAATTAATATATAATACCTAACAACCACCCTTCCCTACCTCCTCAGCTTGGCACCTACTACTCTGCTTCCCTGCTTTCTTTTTCTCCATGGCATATTATCAATACTTGGCATATCATGGCTTTGCTTGTTTGTTTATTGTATAGCTCCCTCACTAGAATGTAAGATCAAAGAGGGCAAGAACTTTGTTCCCAGCTGTATCCTCAGCACCTAGAAAGTTCCAGCATGTAATAAGTACTCAATTTTTGTCAAACTAATGAATGAATGAAGAGTGGTTCTGGGGCTTGAGTTTTTTTTTTTTCTGAATTATTAAAGGAACAGTTCTCTATAAAAACACAAAGAACTTATACTACTTCTACATTTGATGAATTCTCAGCAATCTCATCTCAGTATATTTACCATTGAGAGCAAGGCAATTGACATAGCTGCTGTAACCAGGAATAACAATACCGTTGTTTACTGTAGTTTTCCAGTGCACTAATTAGTTTATTTGGTAAATAGGGACAGAATTCAACACGGGAAAATGCTGCATGCTCCTAGTTAATCTCTTTGATGCCGATCAACTTTGAGTGTCCTATAAAACATGGCTAGGCACTAAAAATGGCCTGACTGCTGCCTGGCTGTGTTTAAGCTGGTTGGGCTCAACTGGTGGCTCCAGAATTTCTAGAAAAGTGCTGATCTGTTGGAAAGGAGATGGGAGTTTTATTTATATAAGTGCATGTGAAAAATATCAGTTGCCCATGTCAAAGAATTAAATGGTGGGGAAATGCACTGATGGATCAGGAGAGAGGGATACCAAAATCTCTCTGAAGCATAAACAGACATGAGATTTTAGTTCTACTAGGTAACTCTATGTTCTCACAGTAGTCATTTGATTTCTTTGGACCTCAGTTTCTTCATTGATGGGGGCAGATTTCATTATTTTTGTCGGATCAATTCCAACTCTATTCTCCCATGGTGCTATGAAAGATTCAGACTTTAAAATGTACCTTCCATTTTACAATTGGAAATCTCTCTGAAGTCCAGTTTCTTTCTCTGCAGAACGAAAGGTTTGATTCTCTAAGGTGTTTTCCAAGTCTAACACTTTTTACTTCCATTGTGCTGTTGGGTTTCTTTCTTTGCACAGGTGGATCTGGCAAAATTAAAACTTTTTTTTTTTTTAATGCTGTGGTCAACCATGCATACAAAATGGGAGGGTCTGGCACATACCTTTATAGGTGTAGTGTATGTTATTTTACTGGGGGTGAACACTAACTTTGCCTTAAGGACAGCATGTGGAGAACAGAGATAAATCCTTGTGGTCTGTTTTTGTGTTCTGAGCTTTACAGTTAGGGGACAGGAAATGGTCCGTTGAGAAACAGGTGATGAAAATGCTGAAATCAGTCTATAACCTCAGCTCTAGTCAATTCACATTGGAGACTGCAGTGTTTCTAAACTGTGCATTTCTACTTTTCTTATTTCCCATTCCTTTGGCTTATTTGAGTTGTATTTTGGTGAAGGACTCGGGCTCTGAAGATGTTCAGCCAGCTGAACTACTCAAGGAGTTTGGTCGTACCTGTGTCTTACCTTTGTGCCTCAGTTTCTCCAGGTACAGAGCAGTGGGGAAAATAGAAACCTTGCTATCTCCTTTTGACACTCGATATTTCCTGATAAAAATCCTTCACAGAGTGACTGAATGTTAATTTTCCACGTGTGTGTGTGTGGAGTTGAGGGGAGGGGTGGGGACTCTTGAGAAGCACTTATCAAATCTGCAATTCTTTCTCATAGACTTCTACACTTGGAAACACTTTCTTGGAGAAGAATTATTGGAATGGAAAAAAGCAATGGTGAGCTGGTTACATATAGGTTCCTGTTGGATTTTTGAACAATTTAACATGATTCTCAGTTCACAAAACAAGTTCTAAATTCAATTTGACAAAATCTCAGGAGCACCTACGATGGACCAGCATCCTCTCCTAAGGCCTCTCATACCCACTGTTTCATTTCATTCTCACATCAACCCTTTGAGGTAGCTATTTATATTTTCTAAATTATGTTTGAAGAAATAGAAGCTCAGACATGTCTGGAATTGGCCCAAGGCACACAGAGTAAAGTTGAGATTTAAACCCAGATATCCTGCCTCTACCTCCTTTGTTCATTCCACAATATGTAGTTGTACATTATAGTAGTGTGTGCGTGTGGGGGGGAGGGGTAGAGATAAAAGTAAAATAAAATGAAAATATTAAAATAAAAAGCTAAAATAAAAAATAATTATAAATATTTGAATATATGTTGACTGTAACTAGGCAGATCCAGTCTGACCTTTTACTCAGTGCACACATCATCTGCTGCCTCTTGTAAAACTGTGCGAAATCAAAGTAGTGGATGAATGGGGCGAAGGGTAGTTAGTGGTAGAATTCTCCCCTGCCAGGTGGAGACCTGGGTTCAATTCCCGGCCCATGCACTTCCCAAAAGAAAACAAACAAACAAGTCGACAAAGAGAAAGAAAAAACCCAACCAAACAAAAAATCAACAAATGATGCTGCTCTCATGGGATTCTCACATGGAAAAAGAATGACATATGACCCCCACCATGCAGTATATAAAAAAATAAAAATAAAATTAAACTTAAAAAGTAGTGGATGAGGATGGTTTTGTAAATTTTCTTTTTTGTAGTGCGGTCTGTGGAAATCTAGAATCCTCTAGTTTGGTGACGTTATCTTACCGATAGTCTTCAAATTTACTTTGAAGCATTAGGGTATACCAAGGTTTATTTTGAAAGAATTATATTTTATTTCAGAATTTCTTCCAAAAGTAGGTGGTGGGGAAGGGAGCAGGGTGAGGGGAAAATTTGATACTAGTTCCTTTAAGGAACTGAAAGAGAGATCTTTTGCATATGGAATGATGCTTCTCTTGTGTTAAAGTATTGTAAACTAAATTATTCCTTTTGTCTCCCTATTTGACCTACCTATGGTGTCTTCCTTCTTGTGTTCCTCATATTCTACTTGTTCTTCCTGACCTAGCTCAAGTACCACCTGTGAGGCCTCTGTCCCCTACGCCAGTGAGAGGTGACATGGCTTTTCTTAAACTCCTAGAGTTCCCACCATTCACACCATTCAGTGATAATCAGTTGATCATGGAGCTTTTTTTTTTTTTGTTCAACCATGTATATGCTTATATTTGATCTCCTTCGCTAGGTTAGTTTATATACTGGTTTGGGGCAAATAAACTAATCTAATATTCCCTGAATAACCACTGGCCTTGTTCAGTACATGTGGATGCTTATATTAGATATGATTAACTGGCCCATGAGAGAAGCGTCATGAATTCTATCCCTAGCAAATATACTAATTATTTCTTCTTATAAGTGCTTCTTCTAATTCTTAATCCCCAAAAGTAGTTACCCGTGAATTAGGTCTCTGCTGTCCCAAGGCAGGTCATTATAACATATGTTTTTTTTGGAATGTGTCTGGCTTAAAGATTTTCATGGAGAAGAAATCAAATTGGGAAGATTAAAAAAAAAAAAGGAATGTAGTTGGGGGTCTTTGTGCGAAGTGGCAAAAGAGACAATATTTCAGGGGGATTTGTTTGTGATATTTCTAGTTGTGATGGGTTAAGAAGGTAGTGAGTCTGGGAAAGGATGCTTTAGTAATTGACTTATTGTGCTTTGGCAATTGATTTACAAACCCCAAGAGTGGTTCTAAAAATATATGTCCCATTACCTTTGGGATTGGATTAAATGGCTTAATTAAATTAGATTAAATGGCTTAATTAATTAAATGGCAGAATGCTAAGGATGTTGGTAATCAAAGAGGATGGGCCCATGTGGTTTGAAGAGAGACCAGTCCCTGATGTGGGCAGGTGGCCAGCCTCATGGGGAACCTTATTCCAGACAGTTGTGCCAAGAAGGGTGAGGCCAAGGGATGGGTTCTGGATTCACAGAACTTGTCCTCTTCCTTTGAAGGTCATGGGAAATGATAAAATAATTAGTCATCCCAGAGCACTAGTGAATTATCTGCTCAAATCAGTGAATATTCCCATTTCCACTGACTCATTCAATGGGGGAAAAGGTCACATGTCAAGAAAGGGAGGGGTAGAAGAAAGGAGGGAATGGCTGGGAGAAGCACTTTATAATCTTTCAGAATGTGTTGGACTCCATTTAATATTTCCCAACATTTTTATTATGAAGATTATCCAGCATACATAAAAATTGAAGGAATCGGACAAGGAACACCCATATATCCACCTCCTGGATTCTACAATTCACGTTTTGCTAAACTTGCTTACTCTTTGGGTGCATTTCAAAGGAAGTTGCAGACATCAGTACATTTGCCCAATAAATATTCCAGCATGCATATCATAGATTTCAATGTTTGTTTATGGTCCTTTGGGTGGGATGATAAAATTATATAATGTGAAATGCACACATCCTAAGAGTAGCAGTCTATGAGTTTTGACATACGCTTTCAATTGTATTGCCCTATCCAGAGACAAAACATAACCTTTAACTCAGAAACTCATGCCCTTCCTGGGTAATTCCTCCCCTACTTCACTCCCAGAGGCAACAACTGCCTAACTTTTTCACTGTAGATTAGTGCTGCCAGTTAGAACTCTGTATTAATGAACTCATATGGCATGTACTCCTTTTGCATATAAGGCTTCTTCTACCTACTATGAAGTTCATCCATTTATTTTTTAAATGTTGTATCCATTTATTTTTTAAAACCACAATAATCTCTATTATTGTCTTCAGAGCTTCTCACTTAGAAAGCAGCAGGGAAAAATAAAGGGTTGGAGAAAAGGAAAGTTGAAAGGGACCCTAGAGACAACTCTTTTGGCCCCTTTATTTTCCAGATGAAGAGACTGAGGACCAGTAATTGTTCAGGGTCACAGAGACTGAGCTGGAACTAGAACCCAGGTCTCCTGACTCCCTGCTCTAAACAGTTAGGAAGGTAGCTGAGTGGAGTGGTTGTTTTGAAGGGAAGCCATGTGAGACGTGAGAGTTTCGACAGAGCTTTGCTTTAGAGGATGTGAAACTACACTAACCTCATGTGACAAGAAATCCTCGGAGGCCTTGGTGTGGAGCCAGCGGTGGAAGTTTGACACGGCTTCTGGTTACCAGCTCCACCTCTAAACCCATTGGCCTGGGGTGACTTGTGGTAAGCTTTCTGATTAGAAATAAAATAAGACAGGGATGGGGAAAGCTATTCTACACCGGCGTGCACATGACCAGGCAATGCTACAGGGGAAACACACACAGACACACACACACACACATGCACACGCCCCAAAGTCACCTTCAGCTACACAGCCCTCCCTTTCAGCTACACAGCCCTCCCTTAGGAAGGGACCTGGAACTGAAAATAAAACACGGAGGTGGAGAGGGATGCTGTGATTACAGACAGAGCCTTTGTCTCCTGAGTAAGTGTTACAGTTCAACCCAGGATGACAAAGACCTGGGGGTTCCTGCCTGCCAGCTGTTGGCTGGCCTTTGTGAAAGTCCCCCCATTTCTGTGCTCAATTTCCCTCAATGCTTAGCGGCACGGATCCATGTCATGAAGCCAACTTGGCACTGTTGGCACCTTTGTTGATGAAATGAGCACAGTGGCAGGGAACTGAGGCTGCTAGTCTACTTGCTACCAGCTGGCAGGTGCGAACCCCATGGGCAGGTGCCCTGGGGAAAGAGTGGTTGGGTTACCATGGGAACTGATTTAAATGAAAAAAAAAAAAAAGCCTTCTTCAAGGTCAGTTTGACCTCATTTCTAGCTGGGGGATACTGTGGGGAAGAAATGAATTTGTGGCAGCTCTGATTTTTGTGTACATGAGGACTTCATCTGCCTTGAATGCAATGCTTCCAGTTGCTACATCTAATTGGATCTTATTTGTGTCACCCACTGGGCAAATCGGGGGGTGGGTCGATCTTTTGGGGGGTGCTGTGGACAGAGATCAGGTCACCAGAGAAGTCCCAGGAGAGACGTTCCAGTGTAAACCAAGCAAAGTTGCACAAAGAATTTCAAAGTCCTCTCTGAAAAGGCTGACAGTCAGGTTTGACGGGTTCCTTGGGCTATTCCTGGAGAAGAGATTAGTGCCTGCTCCAGGCATGTCACCTTAGATGTCCTTTGGCCAAACTCTCCCGGGCACAGGGGCGGAGGGACCCTTGTCAGCTAGCTGGGTACTTCACAAATTTGCCACGATGAGTTCACTATAAAGAAGCATGCTTTCCTTATCATGGTTGTCCTTCTGACCGTAAATCACTCGTGCATTTACCTTAGGCAAATACATTTTCTGGCTTTGCTTTAAAAGTCCAACTTCTCATGTATTTCTGCCCTACACTCTGGTAAAAGTTGTTCCAGCTCAGATCATTGGGATGGGGGTGTGAGTATTTTTCCCATTTATTTTCTCTTATGTGCTCACATAATGGGCTTCCCTTTCCATGCATTAAGATTTCTGTTGGGAGAAATACAGCATTGTGTTAATGTGGGATTTCCTGAACCCTGTGGAGAATTTTTCTGTTCGGCCTACTCTCTGTAATGCTGCCAAAATTATTTACATGAGATGGCACCCTGACAGTGGGAAATATTAAGTATTCTGGATAAATCCTAACCAGCTTGCTTGCAAGAATAACCATGGACATAGATGAACCTCAATTTCCTAATCTATAAAATGGAAAGACTGGAATACATGATCTATCTGGGTTCTTGCTAGCCAATGTTTTCTTTCTTTCTTTCCTTTTTTTTGGCATGGGCTGGCGCTAGAAATCGAACCCGGGTCTCTGGCGTGGCAGATGAGAACTCTGCCAGCTGAGCCACTGTGGCCTGCCCTAGCCAACATTTTCTAGGACTGAATTTTAACATGAGAAAGGAAAGCTGTAAATAGATTCAACAGTTCAGAGACTGGACTTACTTATCCACAGAGCTTTGCACGAGATTAGTGTATTCAGCAAATATTTAAAATTCACCAACTGAGTTGGGACACTAGGAATACAAAGACAGATAAGGCCCAATTTTCCATCCATTGATTGGATTTCACAATCCAATCAAGGAGGGATAACAAGAAAGAAAAAAAAAGATTCTCAAAATTGGCAGGAGTTAGGAGGCAAAATCCTTCTTGGAAAGAGAACTTACCTCTTGTGTTGGAAAAGCACCTCAATGGGTGTATTTAATGTAGAAAGGGGAGGCATCTCCCCTACTTCCTCACCTGGCAGGGCCAGCATTAAAGCGATGCGAGTGAAGCATTTGCCTTGGGTTCAAGAATAAAGGGATGCCAGAAAAACTTAGTCATAAATATATTTTAACGCAATATTAAAAAATCAAAATTAATGAAAAAATCCATGATGGAAAAACTCTGAAATTTTTCAATAAAGAGAGGATCTGTTCCTGCACTTGTATGACATGGCCTCATTTGCCTCACCCTTATCCTGACTCTGGCTCCAATTAAATGTGACTGATAAAATTTGCCGATTTTATTATTTTTTAACTATTGCATTCAAATATTAAAATATCAAAAGGTTTAGACCAAGAAAAGTATAACAGAATTTAGAGTTCTGGAGGGTGGTCCTTAGCGAGAGAAGAGAAGGTTCCTGATGGAGGAGGGAGTCCCTAGAAGATTGTGGGGAATACAGTTGAGAAATTCTTCATGGTGGAGAATGGTTAATGAATGTTTAGGTAAGAGATGCCTAATAAAGGCACTCTTTACCCTGTGCTGCAGTTATCTCCTTCTATTCCTAAACTTTCAATTAGAAGTCTGATATATGCAATAACTTTGACTTCATGCTTCTTTGAGAAAAAAGGAAGGAAGAAGGGTGGTGTCCAGCATAAGAGGAAGTGGTTTGGTGAGAGAGGAGACAGACATAGAAACCAGAAAAGATGTAGCAAGAATCAACTCAGGAGAAGCCTACACCCCTGAAACTCTATGGAGAGAAGGCGGTGGGGGGACATGTGTAGACTTTGTACAGTGCATGGGAAACAGCCTTGAGCCCTATACACATAATATGAAAGGAAAAACAGATCCTCAGGCAATAGACACTAGGGCCATGCCTGGAAATCAATAATTACAGCATTTTTGTTGTTGTTAAACTCTTGGTTTGTCCCTCCAGGTCCAGTCTCCACCTATTTTAAATCAGGGTTCTCTAGAGAAATGGAACCAACAGGAGAGGCCTGTAAATATGAGATTTATAAAGGTGTCTCAAACAACTGTGGGAATGGAAATGTCTGAAATCTGTAGGGCAGGTTGTGAAGCTGGCAACTCCGAAGAAGGGTCTGGATGAACTCCACAGAGGAAGCTCACTGGCTGAAGAAGCAGTGAAAAAGTCACTTTTCTTCCTTAAAAGCTATCAACTGATTGGATTATTTCATTGGTGGGAGACATGCCTTAGTTGATCACAGA
Organism: Myrmecophaga tridactyla; assembly: GCA_004026745.1. Taxonomy (NCBI): domain Eukaryota; kingdom Metazoa; phylum Chordata; class Mammalia; order Pilosa; family Myrmecophagidae; genus Myrmecophaga; species Myrmecophaga tridactyla. Next base: position 5,993 of record PVIY010009352.1, on the reverse strand, counting down.
TGTAACTAGCCACAGATGCAATCAACTGACTGATGATTTAATACAGTTTATCAAGCAGTCACAAAATATCCTTGCAGCAATGGTCAGACCAGTGCTTCCCTGACCAGACACCTCGGCATCTTCACTTGGCCAAGTTGACACTAGAACCTAACCATCACACCACCTTTCTCCCTGCTTGCTTCCCTGAGTGGCTGCCCTGTACGGACCACATCAAATAGCTCCCTAGCCCCTGGGGTCCAGCTGGATTTGGCCAATGAGGGACACCAACAGACAATTGGAAGAAGAGGGGAGAATGAAGTTTGGGTTTTTTTCCTTGGCTCCTTTTCTGAGGGTTTGTCATAGGCTGGTTGCATCCTTCTACTGAAGGCCACAGTTCCCCTGCAATCCTCTCCATAAAACTCATTAATTTTTTTCCAAGTTCTGGGACCCACTTTCTCTTCCTACCTTTTCAGGATTAGGTGTGGTAACACAGCCCCCTGTTAATTGCTCTGTGGTATGCACTATCTTTTGGGAACTCTCTTCAATATAAGGGTGCTGTCTGTCTCTGAGACGCTCACTGATACAGAGGTGAGAAGTACTAAAAAAGGTTTGTACAGAGTATTATAGGTTGGAAGTAGAGGAAGCAACCAACTTTCCAGTGGAGAGTGGAGATGAATGGGCACAGAGGACCTCATGGGTTATGTTTCAGCTGAATCTTGAGGATGTGTGTTTCCCTTGGATTAGGGTAAACCCCAGACTCCCGTAATCCCTGTTGATAATCTGGCATTCTTTCCTCCAGACATTTTACAGAATCGAAGTCACACTTTATACATAATTTTGGATTCTGATTTTCTGTAATATTACAAAGTACGGAATTTTCCCAAAATGGGAAGAAGCCACAAATAGTCATTTGGAAGCTTCACCTTTTAGAGGTGTCAGAGTAACCTCAAAGAACTGAATGTTATTACATCATATCGATATACCATGATTTTTTTAAACAGTCTAGTAATTTGCATATTTTTGTCATTATTATTATTATTTTTTTTGCTTGCTAAAAATTTTAAATTGCTACTTTAAAAACCTGATTTCATAATATTGGCATTTCAGGATTATCAAAATTATGTTATTTGTTTTCTTCTTCTTCTTTTTTTAATGTTACAGAAAATCAAGTTTTCCACTCATGAGGGAGGAAGAAAGGAGGTGGTGCCAGGGACCCAAGTCTAGGGCAGGCCCAGTCACTTGGCCAGGGCAGGGGACTCTTTATGCTGGACTTAAATTTTATATTGTTAGCATCTCTCTGTTATAATTCCTTTCCAAAATATCCAGACTTTCAGTGAAAGTCTTATACAACATGGCTTTGTGTGGATGGTGCCAAATAGTGACAGTACAAAGACCAAAAGGGTGTGTGGAGTGGATGAGACCAGCAGAGCTGATTGAAGAGAAGCTGGGAACAGAGATGTGGAGTGAGACATGTGTGGCACCCACCCAAGAGAAGCCAATCCTCTGAAGTACTGAGATGAGAAGCAGACTTCCTGAGGCACCAATAATTGTATTTGCTTATTACAGAAAAGAGTGGCCTCTGATACCTGCAGGACTGAGATTATATGCCATTTGACTGGAAGTAATGAGGGAAAGCAAAGGAGGGTATGGATAGGAGAGGTATTATGAGGGAAGGATTTGGTCACTTATTGTATGGGGAGAGGATGGGCATTAGAACCGGCTGAGGGCCAGTTTTCAGAGCAGTTCCTGTGAAATGATTGAGAAGACTACATTTGAGCAGGGTTTTTGGAAAGAAAGGTGAAGACTTCTGGATGGCTTCTTTTATACAGCTGAAACGTGGTAGCATGAATTATGATTTGACTTATTATTTGTTATAGGATCTTTTAGGAAAGATAAAAATGTTCTGATGGACTTGAGCTCCAAAAGGAATGGAATTACTTGGGTTTCCTTCTGGTTGTTCATCCCAGGATTGAGTTCAAAATCTAAATTTATTTACCCTAATTTTTTAGCACTTTTTTTTCATTAGAAACCCCACATTAGTGACTTATTTGTTCTTGTGTTTTTATCCAGTCCAATTTTCAGCTCACACTCAACCTCAGTTAGGCTTGAAGCTGGAAATGGCTTAAAAAACACGTCTGATTGAGACTTGCTTGCATGTTTCACATGACTTTGCTGAAAGAAATTTCTGCATTCTGACTATGAAGCTTCAACCCTGAGAGCTGCCAGACCTCAATATTCAAATCTGCTTTGTAAGAACTTGGATGTGGAATTTGAACTAGTTTCTGCAAATATTTCGTAGAATGTTTTTTTTCCCCCTGGGAAATGACAGCACAGAACATCTTTGGGTAGAGTTTAGAGAACTCCAGGAAAATTCAGGGGTAAGGTTTTGATATGGCTTTCATGGTATTGATTGGATAGTCTTTGATTTGAGAACAGTTTTAGAAAGGAAAGGACAGAGTATACAGTCTTTTGCAATAAAGTTGTTTTAATAAGAAATAATCTTTAAAGTTACAGGCCTGTTACTTAATGTATAAGGTAGGTAAAAAAGGCGGCTGTTTCTTTTGCATCTGCAGACGCATGAGTTCGAATGGTATAAAAAATGATACTGACCACTCCTAGCGAATTTATGGAAAATGAAAAATACTTTTTATGCCCCAAAATGGAAAGCAGAACTGAGCTCTCCAGTATTTTGGTGTCTGTTTTTGCTGTATTGATATGGTTTTGAATATGGTGCTGTGAGGTCTCTGACATTGAGTTTCAGGGCTCTGCATCTGAATTTGTCAATTTATCTTCATTTTTATCAACAATTTGATTGAAAATATAGAAGATAAACTTGGGTTTTTGTAGATGACATAAATTTGGGAGGTTCTGCTGACTGAATCATCAGATTCTTCTAAGAATAGTTACTGAATGACTATTCTTAGACGATCTCCATGTGTTTGTTGGATTGGTGGACCAAAACTAAGGAGATGAAATTTAATAAGAAATGAATATTAAATCTTAGGTAAAAATAATCAGCTGAATGGAGATGACTGGATTATCAGACATTCATGTGAAATAAAGTCTCATGAGCTTTATTATCCAGGGAGTTCAGTACAAGTCCAGAGTGTCACATGATGTGCATCATATCTTAAATTGCATTCATGGAAGGAGCATCCTCCTAGCAAGGATGGTAATGGTCTCTCTGTATTTTAACTCTGACCAAACCTTAGTTGATTTCTGTATCTTTAAAAGGCCCAACACAAACAGGTCAATGACGGTAGTAAAATTCAAGCAACCGTATCTGGGACACAGATGTGGGACTGTTGTAGGAACTGTGATTTAGTCCAAACAGAAAAGGCTCAGGAGGAGTTATAAGTGATTGCTATGTGGAAATATTTATCTCAAGGGTTGAAGGATTCATAGAGTTAGAGTATATAGCTATGGAGCAAGACCAGTGCCTGGACATTTTAAGGAAATAGTTTAAAAGTTGATAAAGGAAGAATTCTCTGATGAGTAATGTTGCTCAAAAGTAGAGCGGGCTAGTATGGGAAGAATGAGTCTAGATACCCCTGGCAAGGAGGTTATGGAGAAGTGTGATGTTGTTCTAAGTTGCCCTCAGGTTCTGTCCATCACAAAGCATGTAGTTTGTCTATGGAGCTGACTCTTCTTCATTTTATCCCAGCATTTTATCCCAGTCACTTTGAGGAAGGCAGAGTCTTCTTTGCCAGGGCTGCTGTAACAAGACACCACAGACTAGCTGGCTTAAACAACAGAAATTTATTGTCTCACAGTTCTGATGGCTAGAAGTGCAAAATTGAGATGTCAGCAGGATCCTGCTTTTTCTGAAGCCTGTAGCATTCTGGTGATGACTTGACTCCAGTTTCTGCCTCTGTCAAATGGCCATCTCTCTCACTGTCTGTCTCCAACTCCACTGTCCAAATTTCCTGTGCTTTAAGAACTCCATTCATTTTGGGCTAAGGTCCACCGTAATTCAGTTTGGCCTCACATTAACTAGTACATCTTCAAAGATCCTATTTGCAAATGGGTCCACATCCATAGGACTGGGGTTATGACTTGAACTTGTCTTTGTGGGGGACATGATTCAGTCCTTAACAGATAGGATCATTTGCATTGCACTACGATATTAATCACTTATAAAGGCTTGGTGTCAAGAGTCTGGAGGTATTTATACTTCAGCAAATTTCCTCCAAGTAGACATATTTCTATTCATGCAGATTACACTTGGTTCAGCATACAAACAAAAGGAAAATAACAAGAATGGGAGACTTTAATATGTGGTAACAAGCTCCTGGAAGGAGAGATTTCGGGTAGATGGTCAACTTGCATCTTAAACTAAAACATATATGTAGGCCTCTATACACTATGGAAGCAGAAAGTCAGGGAAGGTTTGTCCTCACCATTCTGTTTTGGACAGTCTGTTGTTTGTTTTTCCAGGGTAGTAGTAATTGTTACCTAATGGGTACAGGAGAGTTAGGATATTACTATCCGCTATTCCTTTGCATTTCTGTGGGATTAGAAAATCAATGACAAGTACAGCAACTGTAGTCTTGGTGAGAATTTTTTAGCCACCATCTCCCACTCTAGATCATTTTTATCTCAGCAGAGGAAGCGAATAATGAGAATGGAGTATTTGAATACGGTTGGAATCATAAATTCTCAGCTTTAGAGGAAAAAAGATTATTCTTCCCTTCTCTTCTCTCCTCGCGAGCAAGGAGGGTAGATCTGGAAAGGCAACTGAGTCCAAGGAAGGCAGGACACCAGATATTCTGGGAGCTACCAGGAGATGAGAGAAAAGCCCAGAAGAGTGGCAAGAAGATGAAGATTTGTCTTTCACTTCTAAGAGGCTCCTGGGAGACCCCCTTCTGACTCCAGCATCCATCCTGTTGGTCTCTTTGCAGGGATGTGCAGGGAGGGGCCCCATGGCACTCTTAAGGAATTCTGCAGCTGTTGTGGCTTCGTAGGAGATGAGCGGTGGGTCTCCCAGCTCTTGTTAGTACCACAAATAGTCCATTGAGGGGAGCAGGAGAAGGGAGAGGCATCGAGGGCTGCCCCTGGGGTCCCTCAATGGGGGCACTGTTCAGGCTTGGGTGGGAGCCAGCCCCAACACCAGGCTGGTTATTAAAGCCTCATTCTTTCCAAGGAGGCGGCTGGAAAGGCAGCGGAGCAGCTGAGGCTCCAGAAAAGGTAGTTCTCTTGTTCCTCACAAGGCTCTACTGACAAATGAGAGGAAGCCACTTCCTTTTAAATTATTCTCTGTTGTTCATTACATTTACATCCCAAGCGTTTTTCCTCTTCCCTCTCACTCTCGTTTTACTACTCAAGACCCGAAACTGATGGCTTTTCCCTTTCTCTCCCCAATCTCAACTGAAATTTAGAAATGATGCTGAATTTTCCTGTTCTCTACCAGTTGAATTGGGCAGCCCATGAAAGAAACACCCTGAGAATAGCTGCAGTTTTGCTGTTGCTCTTGAGTCCTGGAGTTGTTCAAAGTCTCTTTCAAAATGAAGATTGGGGCTTTAGAGATGGAGAAGTACTAGAGACCCACTGCAGTCAACATCTGTGTATTTTTGTACACAGCATGGTTTCCCTGTCTTTTGGTAACAGCGCCTCCATTTTCCTTTGAGGGCCATCCCTTCCCCTCATCAACCCATGGGCTTCGGTGGGGTTGATCTGAGCCATGCAGGCCCCTGATTTTGGGAAGAGTCAGGGTGGTTGGGATTCAGGCTGGAGCAAATTTGGGTCAGTCCTGAAACATTTTAAGTATTGGGAAAGAGACCATTTCCACCAAGATTGCTGAATGGGTGGAGTGCAAGCTGGTAACTGCAGTTATCACCTTAGCCATTAAACAGAGAGAGCCAGTGTGAGACTAAAGGCCACAGAGGAAAGCTGAGCCAATGTGACAGACTCCAGATGACATTAGGTGTGGACTGGATCCAGCTATGCCTGAAGCCAGCATTTTGACCTTTCAGCTATGCTGGTCAGTAATTTCTCCTTTTTTCCCTTCATCTAGT
>PVIY010009351.1:0-72987 GCA_004026745.1 Myrmecophaga tridactyla | reverse complement strand
TTCTCTTCCAGGTTTCCCTGCTTTCAGTTTCTTGCTTATGTTGATTTCTCTCTCTTTATCTGAATTTCATTCTCTTAAAAGAATTAAGACCTATCCTGGGCCATGCCTTAATTGAAGTAACCTAATCAAAAGGTCCTACTTAAGATAGGTTTACACCCACAGGAATGGATTATCTTTAAGAACATGACTTTCTGATGTGCATACAGTTTCAAACCATCACAGAAGCCCATGTGATCTTTCTAAAATGCATGTCACCTCTCTCTGTAAAACCCTTAAGGAGTAGCCATTTAAGTCAGATAAAATTCCAAAGTTTTATCATAATGTGCAAAGTCTTCATAGTGATCTGCTCTTTACTTGTATCTTCAGCCATATCCATTGTCACTTCCCACCCCAAATCCCTGCCCCACACACCAATTACAATCTGGTCAGAATAAACTGCTTTAATTCTTCAAATACACCATTCTGTCTAGCTTACTTATTTTCCTCCATCTGGAATACTTTATTTGTTCTTCAGTTGTTAACAGCTATTCATTCTTTAGACCTCAATATAGAAGTCACTTCTTTGAAGAAACCTTTCCGGAGCTACTAATCTTGGATTTCAACCCCAAATAAAATCTATATTCTAATTATTCAATTGTTTATGCACTCAAAAAATATTTATTGAATGCCTACTGTGTATCAGACACTGTCCTAGGCACTGAGATACAGTAATATAGATAAAGCCCATGCTCTCCCATAATGTACATCAAAATGGAGAGAACAAAGAGTTTAAAAATAAACAATTAATATATATTAGGTGGCAGTAAATAGCTCGAAGAAAAAAGAAGTCAGAATAAGGGGAATAGGAAGGGTCATATTGGGGGTATGCTGTAATCTTAAAGGGTGTCAAGAAAATCCTCAGAGAAAGGATAACAGTTGAATATAGACCTGAAAGAAATGAGAGAGTGAGTAAGGTGAATTTTGAAGAAAGAAAGTTCCAGGCAATAGAAAGAACATGCAAGATGGCCCTGAGGTGGTGAGGAGCTTAGCTTCTTTGCTTACTTGAGGAATAGCAAGGAAACTAGCAGGGTAGCAAAGAGTAAAAAAGGGAAAGGAAATGATATCAGAGAGATAACACAGAGAGGGTGGATCATTTGTGCCTTGGAGGCATTGTAGGACCTCTTGAGTCTCCACTGAATGAAATGGAAGGCCAAACAAGGGTTTGAGGAAAGCGCATATGAGAGGAGCATATTGATATGTGCTAACAACAGAGCATTATTCCTCTTACTGAAATAAGCATGATGTGAGATTGTGGCAGCTTAGATCTAACTCCAAGTAGCAATGAGTAGACAGATTTGGGGTATATTTTGAAGGTAGGATTAACAGAAATTACTGCTAGCTGGGATGTGACATGTGAGAAAGAGAAATAAAGTGTGATTCCAAGTCTTATTTTAATCTAACCAGAAGGACAAACATCCTGATTACTAAAATGGAAAGGGATGCAAAAGAAGGAAGCATATGGATGGCAAGGAAGATAAACTGAAGTATCTAACGATCATTCATGTGATGAACATCAAACAAGAAGTTACAAAAACAAAGCTGTAGTTGGTGGGGGATTCAGGATACAGACATTCAATAGCCGGTCATCACCAATCCTAGATGAGATCACCCAGGGAAGGAGTGGAAATAGAAAATAGATGAGACTTAAGGACGGATCCCTCATTTGAGGAAATGACTAGGAAACACAGAGGAGACTGAAAAGATATGTGTGGGGAAATGACTGTAAAGAAACAATGATACCCTGAAAGCTAACTGAAGAAACTGCTCCAAGTAGGAGAAAGTGATCTCTCTGCCAAATGAAGCTGACAAGTCAAGTAAGATGGAAATTACAAAAAAATCATTTAATTGGGAAACATCGAGGTCATTGGTGATATGTGTACCAGCTATTTTGGTGGAGATGTGAAGCAGAATATGATGACAGAGGGTTTAGGAAAGAAGAATGAGAGGAGAGAATGGGTATCAACAAATTCTTCAGAGAAATGTTTCTGTAGAGAAGCATAAAGAAAGGAGCATGGCTGGAAGAAAATGTGGGTTCCAAGGAGGGTTTCTTCATAAGTAAGAGGGTTAGTAAAAATATTTGTATACAGATGGAACAAATGAATGAATACTCTGGCAACAGGACCATTTACAACATTTTCTGAAGAGCTTGCTATTATCCAATATTTGTGGTATGCCAAAAATATAAGAATATTCTGCGATTGACTTTCAAGAACGAAGTGTTTTAGATGCAGTTAAACAATGGGAAAGTCAACAACAAAAAGTGATTACACATTTATAAGTGACTTCAAACCTTTGTATTTGTCTTTTTAACATAAGGATTAAACAGTTCATGTTTTAATATTAAGGCAATATATTCATAGACTTCATTTTTGCTATCATCCTGTTTAAAACCAGGTGAAGTGCTCGCTTCAGCAGCACATGTACTAAAATTGGAATGATACAGAGAAGACTGGCATGGCCCCTGAACAAGGATGACACACAAATTCATGAAGCGTTCCATATTTAAAAAAAATAATAAATGAATAAATAAAATAAAACAAGGTAGAAAACAGAATTCTTTACACTATTTCATCTTCCATAGTGCACTCATTAAAAAGTATTTTTATTGACACATCTTCACACACATACATTCCATACATAGTGTACAATCAATGGCTCACAATATCATCATATAGTTATATACTCATCACTTTCATCATTTTTAGAACATTCAAATCACTCCAGAAGAAAAAAGAAAAATAAAAAATAAAAAATTTGTACCTACTGTACCCCTTACCTCTCCCTTTCATTGACCACTAGTACTTTTAACTACCCAATTTGTTTTACCCTTTGTCCCCCCTATTATTTATTTATTTTTATTCATATTTTTTACTCATCTGTCAATATACTGGAAAAAAAGAAGCATCAGACACAAGGTTTTCACAATCACACAGTCACGTTGTAAAAGCTATGTCTTTTTACTGTTATTTCCAGGAATCAAGGCTACTGGAACACAGCTCAACAGTTTCAGGTACTTCCCTCCAGCTACTTCAATACACCATAAACTTAAAAGGGATATATAATAATGCATAACAATAACCTCCAGGATAACCTCTCGACTCTGTTTGAAATCTCTCAGCCACTGAGGCTTTATTTTATCTCATTTTTCTCTACTCCCTTTTGGTCAAGAAGGTTTTCTCAATCCCTTGATGAGCTGGGACTCATCTTCAAAGTTCTGTCCCACATTACCAGGGAGATTTACACCCCTTGGAGTCATGTTCCAGGTAGAGGGATGGGCAGTGTATTCACCTGCTGAGTTGGCTTAGAGAGAGAGGCCACATCTGAGCAACAAAAGAGGTTCTCTGGGTTACTCTTGGGCATAATTTTAAGTAGGCTTACCCTATCCTTTGTAGTCCTAAGTTTCATAGGGGTGAACCCTAAGATAGAGGGCTTAGCTTATTGATTTGGTTGTTCCCACTGCTTGTGAGAATATCAGAAATTCTCCAAATGGTAAAGTTGAATATTTCCTTCTTTCTTCCCAGCCCCCAAGAAGACTTTGCAAATACCTCATTATTCACTGCCCAGATTACTCTGGGATTTATCAGGGCATCACACTAACCTGGACAAACCAACAAAATCTCATGCCCTATTCAAGATTCCATTTACAACAGCATCCACTGTTACAGCTTCCGCTGTCAGCCACCCTAAACCATCATATCTAGCATACCCCAATACAGGTCAGGGCTTTTTCTGTACCTGTTCCTGCACAAGGGAGAAGGTATAAGCTCTGGTCTCATTATTGGATGATAGTTATATTTCAGTCTTAAATGAGATTTTTTTCCAGATTTTCCAATGTGCTGAATTCTGCCAGGATAGCAGGGTATTCTATGTAGTCTAATTCATCAGAGTCACAGTCCAAGGAATGCCCAACATTGGGTTCAGTTGTGGGCATGAGTTACCACTGAGACCCACTGTAGAAAGGTGTTTGCTGGGGCACTATGGGCAAAAAGAAAGATGTTTATGGGGAACAATAAAGGGTAATTCTTGCTGATTTAATAATATACACACTAGAATTCCACTGGTTGATATTAAGGTACCAGGCAGAAGAACATTATGAGGAGGTTTTAAATACCAGATATTCTGCCCTCTGCAAACCTTGAGTCCTCTAATATTACATCAATTGTTAATCTAGGCATAAGAAGGGTCCATATAGTTATACATAAGTTTCCTGTGGGAATAGGAGGTCCTGAATGGTGATAAAGACCATCGCAGGCATTTTCTGTATAAATTAAGGTCTTTTAACAATATTGTGGGTGACTCCCAGTCCCCAGAGACTTAGAATTCCTAACCAAGGCAGCTGCATAAGCTAGCACCAAGATGAAATGACCTATTTTTCTCCATTTTGTATGGCCTGAGGCATAGGTTACAAAATACTTCAGGATAATAAATAATTTGATCAACGTCTCAAAATTAGTAGCATTTAAAGCTGAGATCCAAATCCATGAGTCCTCAGTTCCAGAATATACCTCTTTTGAACACTCTTTGCTTCCTCCCTCCTACTCATTTTCTACAATTAAATAGACTAAATCTATGTATGATTCTAAAAGTGCTTTCCCCATTTTTTCTACTATCCATATTTCCAAGTTTGTTCTATCTTTGTTGCAGATAAATATTAAACAAATATACAAGCCCCCAGTAACAGTCTATCCTTCTAGGATTCCATTGCCTTGAAGAGTATAGATTGAAGGCAACTCTGCCTTACTCTTGACCCAACAACTTCAATGCCTCTAAAAGGAATTTAAATTGGATTTCTTATATCAATATATACCCTCTGTTTAACTTGAATTTTTCCTTCTTACATAAATGCAATCTGAGAAAATGTGAATGTTAAACATTACAAACACTGCATTGCTATGACAACAGAAGGCACTTTTGGTATCTTTAGTGACAATGAGAGATGTGAAATCGGAAATGGAAGGTCTGAATGGAGCCTTTTATAGGCATATAAAAGTTAAATAGCAGAGACCTTTATAATCCTGCCAAAATGTAAATCCTTGAGTATATTAAAAACTGAAAGCTTTGTCTATATGAAACTGACAAAATACATCAGACTTTAATTGGCAGTAGAGTGATAATGGAAAGGCGATATGGCTTAATTGGAGTTCTCTCCCTGGAAAGACAGCACTTAGTAGTGTCATTTTAATTATTTCTAGTCATTAATCCTGCAATCATCTATTACTGCCTACATATATTTCACTAGGAAGCACTCCCTGTTGTAAACGCTATGATATTTAAAAAAGAAAATGCCCAGTGAAAACAAAAAAGATTCAGTCTAGACTGATTGCCTCGGCCACTACTCTGGGGGATCATAAATTGTCTTTTAAATCATGAGTGGTCAGGACGCACAATATGGTGAATTTAATTATTAACAATAAGCATTCTTTTTCTAATTTCCGTGTAATCATTACTTGTATCTACTGCATTCATTAAGTAGTTAATGTGATACTTGAGGTGCTTCCCATTAATTTGAGTCTTTGATTAGTCCTATACTGCTTTGACACAGCTAGATAAATACTTACCACTAAAAACATACTGCGATAATGACCGTCTGTGGCAATTGTTGTTACTGACAGTCTTCCCAAATATGTTGTGTTAGTTAGATTCAGTTGTCAACTTGGCCAGGTGAGCATACCTAGTCTTGTTGCTGCGGACATAAGCCAACGGTACATGAACCTCATCTGTTGCCAATTACATCTGCAGTCAGCTAGGAGGCGTGTCTGCTGCAATGAGTGACGTTTGACTTAATTGGCTGGTGCTTAATGAGAGAGCTCAACGTAGCACAGCCTAAGCAGCTCGGCATTCCTCATCTCAGCACTTGCAGCTCAGCCCAGGCCTTTGGAGATACAGAAAGAAGTTACCCCGGGGAAAGTTGTTGGAACCCAGGGGCCTGGAGAGAAGACCAGCAGAAACCATCCTGTGTCTTCCACGTAAGAAAGAACCTCAGTGGAAAGTTAGCTACCTTTCCTCTGAAGAACCAACAAAATAAATCCCCTTTTATTAAAAGCCAATCTGTCTCTGGTGTGTTGCATTCCGGCAGCTAGCAAACTAGAACACATGTCAATTGCTATTAGAGGAAGACATGGTCTTAAGCCTTCTGTGAATCATTTTATGTACAAATCACAGTATTTACATTTCTTTCTTTTTCTGTTTCTAGGACCCATAGCTTCATTCATGTTATACATACTTTTTCATTTTAATTTTCACTGCATGTAACTACATAGGCTGTATAAATCCCAATGCTCATCCATCTAAGTTATTAATCCACACTAAGGTTCTTGCATTTAAACAATTTCAAGATTCCCATTTCACCCACCGATTTTCAGAGCTTAATTTAATTTTCAAACACTTAAAATATGTTTAGTCATTTTTAAGGAAAAATTTACCAAATTAGCATTTTACCTCCAATCATCATTTTAAGTATTATATTGTAAAGTTAAAATTAATAATGAAATCATAACAAGCTAGCCCAGAAATATGCCAAAAATATAAATTTTAGTAGAAATTGTAGCTTCAAAAGTGTAGTTATCTCAGCTTCGAAAGTGTAGTTATCACAACACTGGAGGAATGAGTGCCTTCTCATTTCTTCAGTTCTTTTCCTAGAGATTTCTAGATCATATCATATCTTAAACACTTAATCTAGAGTTAAAATTTATTTAGCTGAATGAAGGCCAATGTTCCCAACTTTTTCCAAAGCAAATACATGGTCCAGTATCTTTACACTGTTGTAGATTACTAAATATAAAACAGTGATGGTTGGATGGTGCAATGGTGTCTCAGTGGCAGAGTTCTCACCTGGCATGTCGGAGACCCAGGTTCGATTCCCAGAGCCTGCCCATGCAAAATAAAAAAGATACTGATGGTCTTTGGCAAGTCCTTTCATTGTTGAATTACACACTACAGTGATTGAAAATAGGACCATCCTTAAATATTATTTTTTCTAAAAACTATACTTTTAGGAGTAAGAGGCCAAGCAAAAAGGAAAAAGTACAAAGCATTACGAACTTACTTTAAAAGCCAATTTCCAAGATAGCTGCTGGTATGAGCACAAATTCAATCTGATACTCTGTTACACGTGCTTGCGTGGTCTCCTAGAATAAGAATAGATGTCTGGGTATGAACTTTGAACAAAGCAAAATCTTCAATAGAGGCAAAATTAAGTTAGACTTAAAAATTAAGGAATGAAAGCGAATTCTGCTTACAAAAATTTTCAACCACCAAGACTGAGGATAAGGATGATATTTTCTGGCCAATCATTATCAAGGCACAGTGTAGTAATTAAATCTGCATTCTGGGACCAAGATGGCAATGTAGAAGTTCCAGCATGCTATTCTGCCACAGGATCTTTGAACAACCAGCAAAAACTGACAGAGTCATCTTCCTCAAATTCAGGAAAACAGCCGAAGTGTTGCAGCAACTAAACAGATGCCAGATCAAAAAAATGCAACTTTAAAAGTAGTGGGAGGGTGCAGGGGTGGTTCAGGGGTAGAATGCTCACCTTCCATGCAAGAAATCTGGCTTTGATCATGCATCTAAAAAAAAAAAAAGTAGTAGGAGAAGCTCCTAACATTCTCTGGTCCCTCTCTCAATGCCTCCCCAATGCAATGCAGAGCCAGCCTCTGTTCACATTGTGGATCCCTGATCCTGTCCCTGAGGGAACAGAGTAGCCCCTGTGTGCATACTGGGGTGTCTGCATATCTGTGCCCATCCACTGGCAGCCTGGAAAACTAAACCCAGAATTTCATCTCTGGCTCACCCTCCCTAAATTGTTCTGAAGGAGCTTCAGACAACTAATGCAGTATAAAAAATAAGTCAAAGTGGTAGACTGAATAGGGAGAGGAAAAAGGAGTGGACAGATAGTAACACTGAGTTAGGATGTGAAATCACTCCCCCTAAGGATGGTATTCTGCCTGATGATTGAAGTTCCATTAATTGAGAGTCAAGCTATGCTAAGAATTTTCTTCTCTCTGATGTTTTATTTAAAGGATCAGTGGAACATATTCTTGTCATATAGAAATGGAACATATTCTACAATATAGAAAATTTTCAATGAACGTTGCATATTTATTATAAATATTATAAAAAATATTTTTTCTTTACTCAAGCACCTCATCTGCATGCATTCTAATTACTTCATCTCATATATGGATATGGTACTTGCTGGTCTATACACTATTCATAGAACTTAAACCTCTGAAAATATTAACCTATAGCACATTGAATTGGTATTTTTTTCATTCCAGAAATTCATGAATATTGGAAAAATAAACAATAAGGACTTTTTCTATTCTCTGCCCCTACTTTCATTCCCTCACTCAGGAACTAAGGTAATGAGAGTTTGATATACATCCTTCCAAATATTGTTCTATATTCTTTATTGATTTCCAAGCCTATCCCAGGCCAGGATTTGTTTTACAAATAAGGAACAGCTAAGGGGGTGTTAGGTGAAATGTGTTGGCATGGTTTATATTTTCATGGCTTGTATATCTCTAGTATTTAGTCATTTTTTTTCCACTTCTTCATGGCAACAGAGATAAAATAGGTCAATTGATCAAGGTCGGAGTTTAACTGAGATGGGCATATGGAGGATGTCTCAGAAGAAGTTAAGAAAGTATTATGTGTATATATACACAAATAAAAATGTATTGTAAAATGAGAGCCAAACCAAAACCATAAACACCAAAATTTTTATGGATAGATGATGTGCTTGTGAAAGGAACATATGATTATAATTCACTTCATCAGACATTTAATAAACACTCAACTCTTCTTTCAGTACCAGGACAATGAACAGAAAGGAAATAGAGCATTGAGGAGTACCTGTTACCTCAAGACAAAATGCTCCCACAAGAAGCTGCATTAAATTGATTATTATGTGTCCTACATAATTAATTGTCTCAAGAAAACAAGTAGAAATTGGGCATTTTAATCGACAGTTCCTTGTCTGATTCCAAATTTCTTCAAGAATAGAGGTTAGACCCTCAAACTACCCTTTAAATATCCCAAACCAAGAGTGTTTACTAAATAGAAAAGCAGACTTTGGAGTTTGCCTTTATTTTAGCAAAGAAGGAAGAATTGAATTTAAAGCTCAAGGTAGTTCTCATTTTAAAGCATACACATTAGTATATATAAACATAAACTACATGTGTTTGTTTTCGGCAAAATGCATTGTCTATGAACTATTTACATTACTAATTAAAATATTTGTTCTAGAGAAATGAAATGACCCTTTCTGAGTATCTACTTTTCATTCCCTCACTTTAATCTTTCAATCAAAATATAAGCCTTTATAAACACTAGAACCCCATGGTTCTACTTTAAGCAGAAATCTTGAAAAGGTATATTAGCATTTTCTAGAGGTGATGAATATTTTTAAGTATTGAGTTCATACATAGTTTCATGAGTTATAACAGCTGAACCATTTCTCAAAGTCAGCAAGTCTTTTTGGGAGTGTTTAACAAGTAACTTGAACTAAACAGTTTTAAAGAATTGTGAAATGGGAATTTTAGCAAATCTTCTCTTAGTTCTCTCTATACTGTACTTCAAGTTAACATCCCTTAACTTTAAAATTTAGTGGAATGAGTGCAAATAACATCATTAAATCTGTTAATTGCAAAAAAGCCAAATGACTTCCATAAAGCCTTATACAGACAGTTTAAACAAAAAGGCAAATTGATTACTATTTGTTTTAGTTTCCTAGGTACTGTAAGCAAATCCTATGGAAAGGTTTAGCTTAAACAATGGGAGTTCATACAGAATGAGTTAGAGTTCAGGAAAATGTCCAAATCAAGGCATCATCAAGGCAATGCTTTCTTCCTGAAGTCCAACTGTTAGCAATCCTTGGCTCCTCAGCCACATGGCAAAGCACGTGGCAGCATCTCCTAATTTCTCCCTTCACTTACAGGTCTCCTTGCTTCCAGCTTCTTGCTTCCATGGCTTTCACACCCTCAGAATCTCCAAAAGTCGCTAGCTGGTGGGCTCAGGTTCTCTTGGTCTCATGGTTCTGCTTGGCTGTGCTGTAGCTTTCTTGTCATTCTCAAAAGGCATGCATTGTCTCCAAAAATGACTCCTCTTTTACAGGATCCCAATAAACTAATCGAGAACCACTTAGAATGGGTGGAGACATGTCTCCATCCAATCAAGTTTAATACCCACAGTTGATTGAGTCGCATCTCCATGGAGATAACCTAATCACGTTTCCCACCTATAGTACTGAATAAAAATTGGAAGAAACCGCTGCTTTCACAAGATTGTTTAGGATTAAAACATTTCTTTTTTAGGTTACATGAATCCTTCCAAACCAGCACAGTAGGTTTATGGATTGGATAGTTAGTACAGAGGAAGAGAACGAGAACTAAAGCTTCTTGAGCATGATATGAGCTAGCTACTTTATGTCTATTAATGTTAACCTATAAATAATCATATGTGTAAGATATCATTACACACATTTTCCAGACTAGAAAATTGAAACTAAGTCCCTCGCCTCAGTTAACCCAGTGGTGAATCTGAGTTTGCTGATTAAATAGGTTAAAATGTGCATCACCTAAGGAGGGATGATATGCAGTATAGCATAGTTGATTAAATGAAAGTGTGTCTTTGAAAACAAAGAAACTTATTTGACTCTTCATTCTGCCGAATGAAGCCAAGAAACTTTATAAGCCAAGAAACTTTAGTCAAGCCCATAAAACCTATTCAGTCTCAACTGTCCCAATTGTGTTATAGGGTAACAATCTCACAAGGGTTACAGATAGGGTATGAAATATTGGAGAAATGATTGCAAACAATTTATCATATTACAAGTAACATAATGTTAAGCTCATTCTCTTTATATCATGCCAAGTTTTCTTCTTGTAAAACTCCAAATGAGAAGCTTCTGTCCTAAAGAGTGATTCATTGTTTAGGTTAAGTATAAGGGTATTTTAAGGATTTGGGTCTATAAAATTATAGACGGTAGACCTTTTTTACATATTCCTGTCCCATACATCTGTCTCACTTCTCAAACCAAATGTAGAGACTTCTCCTAGGATTAGAACAATAACTGCTAAAGGAGAATGGGAAATAATGTGCATGCATCCCAAAGAAACAGAGAAATGGAGGAATTAACATAAATTGATTTTATGATGATTTTTAAAGCTTTCTTTTCATATAGAATTTAGTCCCTTGCTGACAAGTAGGAGGATTCCTCACTAATTCAGAGTTTTTGAGAATTTCAGACCTGCATTTCTTATAGGCAAGTTGAAATAAAAAGCTGCCCAGAAGAGAACAGCTGAGCTCCAAATATGCAAACGTCTCCAACTCCTAGGATATAAATAAGATGACGCGTCAGAGGCTGCCAATGCCACAGGAATAATACACTATTAAAGAGGTGAAGAACTCTTCTCCACATGATTTAAATGTGCTTGCACCATCACGGCAATACCATTAACCCTCGTTGTGTGGCTGGGCCATTACTGAGAGCTCTTTAATGATCTCCTTCCAACACATCACTTTGTTCCTATTTGACTTCAAGAAACTCACATAACTGTTGTGTGCCCTGGTTTTCCTAGCATCTTCCTATTTCACAAAAAGCTTGTGGTAATGAGATTGTCAGGTTATAACTTGAGTTCACTTTGAAGTCCATAAAATAACTTTGCTATTTAAAACAGGTTTGTGTTTTCTAGTTACATTAGCTGGAACTCAAAGTAATTTTAACAAAATAAAACATTACAGGTCCCTTGGCAAATTAAAGACAGTGCATCTAAGAAACAGGAGAAAATTTGCCATATTTAAGGAAATACATATTAAGGAATTGCTGAACTGAAAATGTCTTGGTTCTTTCTTTATAATGTTAAAAGAAATATTTTTATGGAGAAGATAGCTGGCCAGGTTTATTCACTTTTGTACCTGTTTATGCACAGTTAGAGTCTCTATTTCATTCTCTACTATTATGTATTAGTTCCTCCAAACCCTCTTGAAACATAAAGTACAACCTGTCCAATACTTTTCCCATATAATTATCTGCTATATCAAAGTTTAAGTTATTCAGCTGCTATAATCTTAATTATGTCTCTCTGTTAAAATTATTCCCACAAGTCCTATAGACATTCTTTGAAATGGAACATTCATTTTGCATTTATGTGTGTGTTTCATTATTTTGCTGAACATTTTATTAAGAAAAGCAATCATAAGGATTGGCTTTTATGATAAATAACTTAATATCCCCATTCCATCCTTTCTGCTTGCTTAGTCATGCTCATTTTCACAATGTTATGTTTTGGAGAATAGGAATGCTCCTGCTTATCTAAATTATCAATCTTCTGCAGTCTTTACCACATTTTATTGTTGTTTTCTATGTGAACTCATACTTGAAGCTATAATGAGGTTGACAGACATTACTGGTTAAAAATACTATTATTTAATTATTTACAGCATAGCATTAAATTACAAAGAAATCTAAAATTAACAATTTATTCTATCTTTCAGACACGTGACACTTCCTCTATAATACTTCTCCAATTATAGAAATGGAAAAAACTTTATATCTGTACATATTAATATACATGATATATAATCCAATATAGGGAATACAATATTTGTGGAAATGTAAATATATATTTTCTTTTATATATGTGTATGCCCTTAGATGCATAAATCAAGCTTATTGAAAGAAAATGACAAAAATGGTAGAACATTCATTCATTTAAACAGTATTTACTTAACTTAATTATTTGCCAGCCATTGTTCCAAGCTCCAGGATAGGAACTACAGATTTGAAGAAGACACAATACAATGATACAAATATCAGAGAGGATACTTTTGAAAACACTTAAGAATTAATTTAGCGAAAGGAGTAAAAGAAGTTTTTCATGGTCCTTAAGCTGAGACTTAAGTTTAAACAAATGCTGCCCAAAAAAGTCTGGGAAAGACATTTAAGGCAAGGAACTATATGTGTTCTTTGTTTTTAGCCTTGAAGTTATCAATGGTAATTTGGAAAAGTTAAGTTCAGGAGAATGATGGGGAAGATAGGACTAACTCAGATGATGGAAAACTGTGTGAGAAAAGAGGAAAAGGGGACAACAAATAAAGACTACTACTATAAGAAGCTTAGAATATAAAGGGTAGATAAATGAAAATACAAGAAAGAGAAGTTTTGAGTGCATTTGCTGAAAATGTGTATCACTTGAGTATATTCCTCTGCTGAAAAAAGCCAGTACAGAAACAAAGGTTGAAGAAGGTCTTTAATTGATGACTTCCTAAAGACGGAAACTAGAATGAAATAGAGTGTTTTGCTTTGAAGGG
This sequence comes from Myrmecophaga tridactyla, assembly GCA_004026745.1. Classification (NCBI taxonomy): domain Eukaryota; kingdom Metazoa; phylum Chordata; class Mammalia; order Pilosa; family Myrmecophagidae; genus Myrmecophaga; species Myrmecophaga tridactyla. The sequence continues at coordinate 59,634 of PVIY010009351.1, read as the reverse complement.
AAAGAAATAGTCTTCCTTTGCATTTGGAGGAAAAGATAAACTAAATGTAAAGAAATGAACTTATTTACGGAACTCCACTTACAGTTTTTTCATTTTAAAAAAAGAAAAGTTGTCTTCTGAGATAAAAGGGAATTCAAATGTTTAAGGGGAGTTTTGTAGAGGAATCGATAAGAGACCTGATGAATAAAAACTCTGCCAAATAGCACTGAAGGTCTGTGTTAATCTACTGGCACTCCCATACCAAGTGTCACAAACTGGGTGGCTTTAAACAAAAAATATTTATTCTTTCACAGTTCTGGAATCCAGAAATCAAGGTGTCAGCAGGATTTGTTCCTTTTGGAGGCTCTGAGGGAGAATTTGTTCAATGCCTCTCTCCTAGCTTTTGGTGGCAGCTGGCAATCTTTGGCATACAGTGGCATAATTCTAACCTCTGCTTCTCTCTTCATGTGGCCTTCCCCTTGTGTATTTTCTCTTTTCTGCTTACATCTTTTCTTATAAGGACATCTCTCATTGTCTTTTGGGTCAACTCAGCTACTCCAGGATGAGCTCGTGATAGTTTAGAGCTATATTGTACCCCAGAAAAGATCATGTTCTTTTCTCTTTTTTTTTTGTTCATGTTCTTTTAATCTATTCCTCTGGGCATAGACCTACTATGGGTAGGAGTTTTTGATTAGTTTATTTTAGTTGAGAAGTGCCCCAAGGTGGGTTTTAATGCTCTTACTGGAGTCCTTTATTAGAGGATAAAAGCCACAGAGATGCAGAGAGAAAAAGACACAGAAGTTGAGAAAGGAGGCCACAGATAAGAAGCCCGAAGCTGGAAGCATTGAAACCAAGGGAGAAGGACCAGCAGACATGGCCGTGTGTCTGACCAAGTGACAGAGGCATTTGCATTGCCAGCAGCCTTTCCTCAGGAAGAAGGTACCGTCCTGTTGATACCTTAAATCAGACTTTTTCATGGCCTAAGAACTGCAAGCTTGTAAGTTAATATATCCCCATTGTAAAAGCCAACTCATTAATGGAATATTGCATTTCATCAGTTTTACCAGAGTAAAAAACCTTAACTTAATTACACCTGCAAAGACTCTTTTCCTAAATAGAGTTACATGAATGTTTCAGGAGGTTTCATATCTCTTTCACATCTCTGTCAGGAGGACGTATCTCTTTTTTTTGGTGGGTATGGGGCACAATTCAACCCTCTGTAAAGCCCAAGTCAACTGAAATTGTAGAACACAAGTTCACAAGGCACCAACTTAGATATTTGTGTGATTTCCTCAAACTAAGTTCATTGGATAAATCATAAGTTAGATGCTTTGAAAAGACTTTGGAGCTTAATATTAAGGTGGTTAGGAATACGATGGTTAAAGTCATGATGGAGACTTTGACAGATGAGAAATAAATGAATCCATGAAAAATGATGGGTCTGGACAATAAGAAGATCAACACTGATGCTCTTGATGAGGATTGGTGGAAGCTGAAGAGATATACCTTGAGTCAGAGGTTGGTACCTGGAATATTTCAGCAGCATTGGTACAGGAATAGAAACTCTTGCAGCAGTGATGAGAAAGTCACCCAACCTTCACATCTCCAGCCACTATAAGCAAGATGAAAGCCATTCACAAAGCGGAGATGTTAAAACAAGAGGGTACCAGCTGCACATCATAACCACTGATTGAAGGCAGTAAAAACCACATTTTAGACTAAATATATACTAATTCAAGGACTTAATATTATGCTGTACTTGTATATTATTTTTGGTATTTATACATCTGTCTTGGTTATATGGCTGTAAGCTCCTTGAGAGCTAGGACTAGGTCTTACTGTCTTAGCATTTATAGTGACCTCATAGCACCAGGCACTTGAAAAGGATTTTGCAAATGTAAGACAAGTTAAATTAAAAGATAAGTTCCTTAAGATATAAGAGGCCACGTTTTAATTTAATAGATTTTTTCCAGAAATAATACTTCCTAAAGAATTTTTATTGTAAATCTAATTCATCTAAATAAATTATTATCTAAGCATAGGCAATGGATGATGAAAACATATACTTTCATATTACAAATTACAGTGAAAGAAACTTTTAAAAATGAGTTGAATATCCCAACTCTGCAAGTAAAATCATTACCCTCCTCCATATGTGGGACATGACATCCAAGGGTGAAAATCTCCCTGGCAACATGGGATATGACTTCCAAAGCTGAACCTGGCCCTGGCACTGTAGAATCAACAAGGCCTTCCTGACCAAAAGGGGTAAAAGAATTGTAACAAAATAAGGTATGAGTGGCTGAGAGAGTTCAAACAGAGTCGAGAGGCTATTCTGAGAGGCTATTATTATTCAAGCTTCAGCTAGATATTGTTATTTACCATGATTTACCAAACCTCAACCAAAACTTTTCCTACCTAAAGAATACTTAGGGCTCTATCTGAGATTCTACAGTGGTTCCATGCACTGTGATTACTTTCCAGAAACCTACAAACTCCAGATGGGTTCTAGGCCAGATAAATATTAAAACCCAGAGGGGCCAGCCTCTCCAGAACATCAACCAGTTCCATCCCCCTACCCCATGTTATTGACAGCCTTTTCCAACATAAGAAAGGATGGGCATAGCTAAATACTCCTAAAGATTGGGAGAAAGATCAGAGGAGACGGTGGAGTTATAACAGAGAAGACAGAATTTAATACATAAGTATGACTACTGAATCATTATATTGACATTTCTTTTAGTCCCCAGTGTCTTGGAGCAGCTAGCAGGAAAAACCTAAAATTATGGATCTGTAATTTATACCAAACTCAAAAATCTGTTCTACAACTCATTGTTACAGTATGCTCTGAAATGTATTGCTTTTTTTGTATATATGTTATTTTTCACAATTAAAAAAATGAGTTGGTTATCAAACCGTAGAGAAAATATGGGTATTTCCTCTGTTACTTTTTCTGGCATGGGCAGGCACCGGGAATCGAATCCAGGTCTCCGGCATGGCAGGCGAGAACTCTTCCTGCTGAGACACTGTGGCCTGCCCCTTCCATTACTTTTAATGGTAAAGTGAGGGAGATGGACAGAATGCTAAAGTGGAATCTTCCTTGTTGACATGTTCCTTAGATAACATGCCAAAGGAGCAAGAAGTCAGATGCTGTTAAAGACATGCAGTACATCACAGCAGACTTGCCCATTAGCTAGAGTGCTTGGAGACCATGTAGTTTTCTGAAGGGTCATACATAATAACTTTGATCTCAAAATTTATGGCCAAAAAGTCCTTGATTATATTAATGCCATTGCTTTTGTCTGTGTTTCACTATGATGTGATAGATTTTCTTAAGATGCACACCTTTCATGTTCAGGTACAAATAGGCTAAGATATGATTAATGGTTGGCACTAAATTGGATTTTTTCCCACACATGGGAAAACAATCATAAGGCATATAAGCATCCACATTAACATTCACGAGAGAGTTGTTTTTTCAAGGAATCAGCATATACCAAAATACTAAAAATCTAGTGCAGTGTCAAGTTTATATAGAAAGAAAGTAGCTGCTGCAGCCTGAATCTCATAGGTTTAAAATTGTACTGCTGCTATTTCAAATGCAGGCTGAAAGTGGGAGGTGCAGAGGACAGGCAGGCTGGGTTACTAGTCAGGGACACAGTAGACCCTTGAGTCTGGCAATGAACACTCATGTAAAGTTTAATCCCTGTAGTTATAATAAAGGGGCTCAATAAATTGTCCACCTCCCAGTAATTCTGTCTGACCAATGAACTAATCAAAAATAAAAATAAAAAATATTTTAGATGCTTTTCTTCCTAAACTTAATACAAACTTAAATATAGGAAGAAAAAGTAGGTTATTTTGGTAATGAAAGTTGCAGGCATTTTTATGGGATCATGGGATTTCTGCATTCAAAGACATGTCAAAAGGCATTTTAGACCCCACCGCTCAACTGATGGTCAAACTCTCTGGAATCAGTGGTTCTCAAATTTTAGCATGTATCAGAATCCCCTGGAGAATTTGTTAAATCACACATTGCTGTGTCTCACCTGCAGAATGTCAGCAGTTTTGGGGTGGAACCGAAGAATTTGTGTTTGTAACAAGTTCCCAGGGGAGGCTGATACTGGTGGTCTGGGGACCACACTTTAAGAACCACTATTGTAGATATTGATTTTAATTTCTTTTGATCACTTCGGTTGTAGGGAGTCACTAACTCAATTCAACAAATAGCTATTATGTGTCTACTCTCTGATCAACATCGCACTAGGGACACAAATAATTGGAAAGGTAACTGATCTTGAAGCTTGTCTTAATGGGAGAAATGGATTTATGAGGATTTCAATATGCTATGATAAATAAGATATACAGACATATGCAGTGCTATGAGAGCATAAAGGATGATCATCTTACAAAACTAACGTTCAGCGTTGTCTTTCTGGGAGAGATGTCACCTGAACATAGCTTGAAAATGAAAAGCTATGATGTGTAATCCAGAGAAAGAGAACAACAGGAGGATAGGTCCAGAGGCAGGAGATAGCCAGGTATGTGATGCACAGGCAACAAAGGTTGCAAACACAAAGTTCAATTTTACAAATTATAATAAAAGACATTTTTAAATAAGTTACCTATAAGAACCATAAATGGTCTGTGTGGATTTTCTTAGCTCCTTTTCTTCAACTTTTAAAATCATTTCAGGGAGTGCAAGGGTAGTTCAGAGGCAGAATTCTCATCTGCCATGCAGGAGACCCGGGTTCAATTCCCGGTCCATGCACTTCCCCAAAACAAATAAACAAGCAAAACAAAGGGAAAAGAATCAATGTGACCCTGCCATACAGCATACCAGAAAAAAAAAAATCATTTCAATATATTTATTGAATGCATACTCTGTCACAATCAATTTTTTTAGACTTTTTTTAATTGTGAAATGTACATACAAAAAAGCATTAAATCTCAAAGTACATCTTAACAAGTAGTTACAGAACAAATTTCAATGCATGGTATGGGGTACAGTTCCACAATTTCAGGTATTTCCTTCTAACTGCTCTAAGACACTGGAGACAAAAAAATAACAATATAATGATTCAACAGTCATACTCATTTGTTAAATCCTACCTTCTTTTCCTTTGATCCTTCTCCCAATCTTTAGAGATACTTGAGCAATGACCATTCTAACTTTTCCATGTTGAAACGGGGTGTCAACATTTTGGGGTTGGGGGATGCAACTGGTTGATGCTCTTGGGGAGACTGGTAACTCTGGGTTTCAGGGCTTGTCTGGTCTAGGAACCATCTGGAGGTTTTAAGTTATTGAAAAATAATTTAGCGAATGAAACTTTTATAGCATCTCAGATGGAGCCCTGGGTATTCTTTAGGGTTTACAGAAATACCATAGCAATTAGCAGTATCTTGCTGAAGCTTGCATAAGAGTAACCTCTAGAATAGCCCGTCAACTCTATATGAAATCTCTTAGCCACTGCTACCTTATTTTGTTACATTCCTTTTCCTCTTTTTGGTCAGGTAGGCATTATCGATCCCTTGGTATGAGGGTCAGGCTTATCCCTGGGAATCACGTCCCACGTTACCAGGGGCACTTACAACCCTGGGTGCCATATCCCATGTAGGGAGGAAGTTAATGCTTTTACTTGCAGGGTTGGGCTTAGAGAAAGAGAGAGGTTACCTCCGGGCAACAAAAGAGGTCTTTTGAGGGAGTGTCAGGAATTTCCCAGGTAGAAAATTTTAATTCTATTAAAATAATTCTATTAAAATTCCACATTTTTTCTCTAGTCCACAAGGGACTTTGCCAATACTTTTAAATTATCTGCCCAACATACGCCTTTCAATGGTAATTTAAATATCAAATATGAGAGAAGGTTCTACATTTGTCTGTTATCTCTACATATATCTGTTACATGTCTGATTAGGAATATTATTTGATATGAAAATAAAGTAACCATGCATGTCACACTGGGACAACTTAAAGATAAAATCAAATAAACAAGCTAGTTTGCACATTGGAAATTCAAAATATATTGACAAAATCTCCCCAAATTTCCCAAAATTTAGGAAAGTAAAGCAATGATTCCAAAACTTTATTGCACATGAGAACAACCTAGGGAGCTTTTAAAAATACAATGTCCAGGAATAGTACTTTGTTAAGCTGCTGGAATGCAATATACTCTCATGGTATCAATAACCCCAATGGTCTGGAAGATTTCTTCTCTACTTAAAGGACATGAAAGCTATTTCTATTTTCCTTTCTCAGAGTGGGGCAAAAGAATTTTACCTTCTTTCTAAACTAAAACAAAAGAAATGAAAGAATAGGCAATAAGCCATTACTTTTGCAGAAGCACCTTTGAAAAGGTATAATTGTGGATGGATCATCCTCCAAGGGTACAATCACAGCTAGGCAATAAGGGGTCAGGAATGAGTCTCCTGAGTGAAAGCTTTTAGAACATAGTAACTCTGCACCAGGAGGTAGGTCAAAGAACCCTACTCAGCATCTTCCATAGGGATCCCTCCTGCTCTGCTGGAACCTCACAGGAAGACAAGAGAATCTCTTGGTCTATGAATTTTAGTTCCATGATCCCCATGGTAGAATTCTGTGGGAGAGAGAATAATAAAAGAACAGGGAAATATTAAATGAATAAGATGCTCTAAAGGACTGAGGAATGTCCATAGTTAACCCAATTCATACCTGAGTTGAGTATGATGCTATTGACAAGAGAAGATCTTGTGAAGCACACATGTGACATTGAGTAAAAGATTCTAAACATAATGTACTGCATGATTCCATCTGTATAAAGTTCAGAAATAAGCACAGCTAAACTATCGTGGGAGAAGTGAGGATGATGGGTTGCCTTTGGGGAGGAAGAAAGGATTGTGATTGAGGGAGGGTAGGGGGGGAGCTACTGGAGAACGGTCGCATCCTATTCTTGAACCTGGACAGCGGCTACACGAGTGTTCTCTTTGTGATAACTCATTGAGCCGTAAATATGTCTGGTGCACTTTCTAAATGTGGATTGTAATTCACAATAAAAGTTTAAAAAATAAAATGAACTTGTGAATACTCAATTCTTCTTACTTGGTCAGAAGCTTTGCTCCTGCGTACCCAATGACCTTCAGCTCTTAGAACTCACATGAACCTGGGTTACAGCGCACGTTATATTTGGAGTAAATTGTCTGTTTCCCAGGTGAAATGGTTAGAAAGCTCTTATGTTAATTCAGATAAAAGATAATTAGGGACAGATTTGAGGCAGACAGGTGAGAACAGTGACAGAGAAAACATTCAAGAGAGTTTTCAAAGTTAGTCCTAATAGGATTTAACAACCAATTAAAATGTGGTGAAGGTAAATTTTTCAAATGACTATAGAATTTCATACTTGAATGACCATATAATGCTTTTAAACAGTATAGAGGAAATCTGGTATGCTAGATTCTTCTTTCTAGGTCATGCTACCAGGTATGCTATAAATGCACAAAATGTACAACTCTCCTTTCTTTGAGGAAAGATTATATTTTGCATGTTCCTGCCTTAGTTTAGGGATGGTGGGAGGCATTACCCCAATGGTTACCATCTATACAGGACAGGCCACCCACTAATCAATGACTAAACAGTGCTCAGAAGAGTTTTGCTTTGGGTTGTTTTATGCTCCCACATATTTGAGGTTGATGTACTGACACTAAGACATAGAACTATTTCAAATATGAGACTAAAGAAAGATGGATTGGAGTTAGTCAAAGATTGAGTAAAGAGAGGGAGAAGAAGGAGTGGACAGAGTTGGGATGGAAAATCACTCTCTCTAAAGTTATTCATTTGCCTGAGGCCTGAAGTTCCAGTATTAGAGATCCATTTTATGCTAAAGAATTTTCTCCTCCTTTATGTTTACTTTAATTTCCAAATATATTCACAAGAGGGGTGAGTTTATCATATCACTTTCATTTTTCACTGGTAAACTGAAACACATACACAGAAAATTTTAGGAAATTGAAATGAACTTAGATATAATATTTAGCATAAAGCCAGGACTATAATAAGTGCTAAATATTGTCTTCAACCGTAAAGCCAGGAAATAACAGCACCTCATGACAGTTTTACAATTTTAAACATTTATTTTCTTACCAGATGACCCTTTTCTCAAGTATTTAAATTAAAGAATGAATGATTGCCATCTTTCAGAGATTATTTGAGTAATCTCAGAAGTTAGGGAAACCAATTGTTTGTTCTGTGTTTCCACTCATAAAAATTTGTACTAAACCTGTAGCTAATTGGAAATAACTATTGAGAAGTCACACTGGGACAACTTAACGATAAAATCAAATAAACAAGCTAGTTTGCACACTGGAAATTGAAAATATATTGACAAAATCTCCCCAAATTTCCCAAAATTTAGGAAAGTAAAGCAATGATTCCAAAACTTTATTGCACATGAGAACAACCTAGGGAGTTTTTAAAATACAATGTCCAGGGATAGTACTTTGTTAAGCTGCTGGAATGCAATATATTAGAAATGGAATAGTTTTTAAGAAGGGAATTTAATAAGTTACCAGTTTATAGTTTTAAGACTGTGAAAACGTTCAAATGAAGGTACCAACAAGAGGTTAGCTTCACTCAAGAAAGGCTGGTGCCATCTGGAAGACCTCTGTCATCTGGGAAGGTATGTGGCTATCATCTGCTGGTCCTTGTTCTTGGTTCCATTGCTTGCAGCTTCTGATGCCAGGAGTTTCCTCTCTAAGCATCTCTGGGACTTCACTCGGTTCTTCTGGGACACAACCCTGGGTTCTGCCTTGCTTAGCATCTCATGGGAAGGCACATGGCAATGTCTGCTGGGCCTCACCTGTGAACACTACAAGCATCTCCAAACATCCGTGTCTCTGAAGTAGCTGTTCCCCAAGCATCTGCATTGGCTCTGAATGCTGTTCCAAATGTTTCCTCTTTCCAAAGTTTCCAGTAAACTAATCAAGACCCACCTTGAATGTGTGGCATCAAATCTCCATCTAATCAAAAGTTCATACCCACAGTTGGGCATGTCACATCTCTTCAGAGATAATCTAATCAAATGTTTCTGCCTTGCAATACTAACTCAGGATTACAAGAAAAGGCTGACTCCACAATATTGGATCAGGATTAAAGCATGGCTTTTCAAACCAGCATACCAGGTAACAGTAAATACCAATTAAATTGGAATGCCTGGGGGTGGGAGCTAGGTGTTAGTGTATTGAAGACCCCTAGGTGACTCCAATATTCATCAAAATTTGAGAAACACTGGAATAGGATAGCAGTTTTATAGCTACCACATCAGTGTACAAAGCATTATAAGTTGTACATTAAAAGTAGAGTTTGAGGGTGCATGGGTGGTTCAGTGGTTGAATGCTCACCTTTCACGCAGGAGACCTGGGTTTGATTCCCAGACCATGCACAAAAAAAAAAAAAAAGAAAAAAGTAGAGTTTGAGGAGATAATGGGAATATTCCTTGAACATTTCTTCTACTGATCCATGAGCACCATCCTCCCCAGCCTATTTCCTTGACAATCTGACATTATCTTGCTTTTAGAAGTAGAAGAGAAAAGAATTAGATCAGAGAAGGATCACAGCATTTGCCAACTTCCAGAATTAAGGAGATTTTATTACTACAATTCTGATTCTCTTGTCATCTCATCCACACATCATCATCTACTTTGTATTCAACATTCTGATGGGTGTTGATTACATGCGCCCTTGGTTCTGAACCAAGATAATCAATGAAGGTCAAGAGAGCAGGTGATAAGGCACTCATGGTTACCTGCAAACTCAGCCCAGACTCTGACTGGTACGAGATAGATGATTTATATCAAGTATAATAAGCCATTCCATGCTTCTCGGTACATCTCTGAGGTTCAGGAAACACTACAGCTATTGACTTTCTCTGGATCATGAGTCCTACCTTTGTCTCCTGTTGTCTGCATTGTGCCGTGGCATTTTTTATGTTGTTCTCATCACTTGTTGACAGGCACTTCCTAAAAGAAGTTTCTTCTTCTCTGAGACGTCTTTCTTATTTAAGTTGGTTAACTCATGTAGCACCAGCATATATAAAATTGAATATTTAACAATAAAATGTCAGGCTCACATGTGTTCTCTCTCTTCTGATCTTTAAAATGAAATATTACCCACAGGTTATAGTGATGTCCTATTTATCTAACCTAAGTTATATCAGAGACTTAAGAAAAGTGATCTTATGTTCAAGAATCAGACCCCAGTTAAAGAGTTAAGAAAACAAACATTCATGTCAAGGAAAGATGAATAAGTACACACTCTCCTGAACACAAAAATGGCTGATGAAAATCACTTTATGTTTACTACTTTAAAATATCACAGCTACTGTTACTAAGTAGTCCTGCTTGTACCTTGTACTTCTGTTGTTGATTGGAATAAGGGTTACAGCACACAACATGTAATGAGGTTAGTAAATACTTTTCTTTGGTGATGACTGTTAAATAGATATCATGCCAAACTAAACTCACCAAAATTCACAAACATCATTTATTGAAGGTTTCTGTTCTTATTCCAGAATTATTTTAGATTCCAAGGAATTTCTTCTGACTGTCCAAATATAAAATTATAGCAGTTCTTACTCCTAACCTTAAACTGTGAAAATTTTAACTGGATTTTAGTGACTGCACTAATTTATATTGTCAGGCACAAAATTATTCTAGAATTATTTGGATATCAAATCCATGGAATTGATGCTGCATTAACATTTAAGTAATTACTTCACATCTCAGTACCTCTAGTTTTCTAGGTTAAAATGGTTAAAGATGCATAATACTGTGCCGTTATCATCATGAAAATAATCTGAAATTAAAAAGGAAATGTCTAGAAAATACCTTGAAAACCACAGATGAAAGTTATTGAGGAGTTAAAAATTGATATAACCACACTTCAGATTTTATTTCAATTAAATAGAAATAAAAGTTGTATCACTATTATAGGAAAAACATTTTAATAGTTTTTAATATTATAATATTAAAATATAGGGACTCAAGAACTTTAGATCAAATGTACTAATTAGGACACTATCTACAGCTATAAAAATTCAATCAAATATAACTACCAAGTGCAAAAGTTGTTTATTATAATCAATAGTTGAAATAAGCTGGTGTATTTCTGTTTTTAGTAGTATGTCTAGTTTATATTCCTTTATTTTTTTTTAACATGGGCAGGCACCAGGAATCGAACCTGGGTCTCCGGCATGGCAGATGAGAACTCTGCCACTGAGTCATTGTTGCCCGCCCTCTAGTTTAAATTAAAACTTAAAGGAGGTCTTCCAGTTTCATCTGTAACACATAAAGAGCTTTGAAGTCATCTCTCCTATCCTTAAAACAAGAAAAAGGTGGACACATTAAAACATAAAAATGTTTCTTGAACGGAAAAGAGAACTGAAGTCCCAGGGAAAATTGCCACCATGGAGTCTAGAAAGATAGGTGCATCTAAGAAGTCACATCCACAATATGCTAACCTTGAGCGGAAGCTTCTGAGCCAGTAACTGGGAGGAGCATTAAAATGAAATTTTAACGAATTGCTGGAGGCTAAGTTTGAATTAGCTTAAGAATAAACTCCTGAGGGCCACAGTTTTAGGAAGGTTTCACATTTTACTGTAAAAACTGAGAAACCCCATGAGATTCTCACAGTGAAGACATAAGAAATGTCCTCCTGTTGCTCTGAAAGAGGGAGAGAAAGAGTAATCATATGAGCCTTCTCCATATCCATGGCCCACTCTCCAAAAACGAAGATATTGCTATAGCCTATCCCAACTGGGAGAAAAGCATCCTCCCTCTCCATCTACCTCTAGATTTTCTGTTTCACCTAAGACACACACACATACACACACACACACACACACACACACACACAAATGGCAATAGGGGTCAGGACTTCAAATAAATATACTGCAATTACTGTAGCTAGAGAAGAGAACAGAGGACTGAATGAAAAAATTTACACCTCCAAAGAAACACTTGTGAAGGTCACAGCCCTGAGAGAGAGGCTTACTAAAAATTTGAGATTTAACCAGAGGATTATAGAATGCCTCCTCTTACCACTTTTCACCCCTTACCACAACCAAAACAATAATCCAGTATATTAATAGAGGATTGCAGAAGAAAGAGCTGCAGACTCTATTAGAAAGAGAAATTCTTAGGGAACCAAAGAGTCAGGAGAAGAGATAAAACAAGGACATTAGAAGAATCTGAAGCTTATGGTATCTATAACAACATTAAACATTAAACACAAGCCAACTCCTGTTACTAGAGGGCTGTTTACCTCAGTTTGTATCACCCCATCCAAACTGCCCAGCTTTCAAAAACAAATTACAAAGTATACCAAAAGGGAAGAAAAGACACAGTCTAGAGAGACAAAGCAATCATTGGAACCAGACTCAAGTGTGATATATATGTTGAAATTCTCTGAATGAAATTTAAATCACTACAATTAATATGTTAAGGGTTCTGATAAAAAATAGGCATCATGCAAGAATATATAGGTAATGAAAGCAATGAGATGAAAACTTTTAGAAAGAATCAAATGGAAATGCTAGAAACCGAGAACACTGTGACAGACACAAAGAATTGCTTTTAAGGGACTCATTAAGAAAATCAATACAAGGAAAGAAGCAGTGAGTTTGAGAATGGATTAATAGAAACTTCCCAAACTGAAGTGCAAGAAGAAAAAAATGAAAACCCAAATGAAGCATCTAAGAACTATGGGACAATATCAAAAGGTATAATATATACATAATAACAGTACCAGAAGAAGAAAAAAAGAGAGAGCAGAGCAGAAGAAATATTGTAGTAATGAAGGCCAGTAACTTTCTAAAATTAATGGCAAATGTCAAATCATAACTGCAGGAAACTCAGAAACACCATGCAGAACAAATATAAAAAACCTCTCTCTCTCTCTTTCACACACACACACACACACACACACACACACACACAGATGCACACATTACTAGACATATCATAATCAAACTAAGAAAAACCAAAGACAAGGAGAAAATCTTGTAAGAAACCAAAAGATAAAATCATCTTACCTTTAGAAGAATGATGATAAGCATTACAGCAGAAAGGCTTCTCACCAGAAACTATGTAAGAAAGAAGAAAGTGGAATGAAATATTTGAAATGTTGAAAGAACAAACCTGGGCGGGCCACGGTGGCTCAGCAGGCAAGAATGCTTGCCTGCCATGCCAGAGGGCCCAGGTTTGATTTCCAGTGCCTGCCCATGTAAAAAAAAAAGTGAAAAAAAAAGAACAAACCTTTCAAACTAGATCTCTCTATATAGGAAAATTATCCTTCAAAGGTGAAAGAGAAAGATGCTTTCTCAAACAAATAAAAGCAGAGGGAATCTTCATAGGCAGACCTGCTCTGTAAGAAATGACAAAAGAAGTTCTTTAGTCATAAGGATAATGAAAGAAAAAAGAAACTTGGATCTAAACAAAGAAAGGAAGATCATCCTAGAAGAAATAAATAGAGCTAAAATAACATTTATTATGACAGCAATGTCATAAGGAATAGATAGAGAAGTAAGGAATACTCTGTTACATGATACTTACACAACACTTGAAACATATTAATCATTTAAATGTGAACTTGGATTAGTTAAGAATTGATATTATAACTTCCAAGAAACCCACTAAAGAGATTTTAAAGATTTAAAAATAAGTGTAATTGATATGCTGAGGGGCACAAAATGGATTTATAAAATATGCTCCATTAAAACCAGAGAAAGCAGAAAAAAGATGAGGAAAAAAGAAAGAAAGAATAAATGTAGTGTTTGGGAAACTATGACAAGAATCTGTAAATTATATAAGATAAATATAAATAAAATAAAACTAACTATATCAATATTCATTTTAAATGTACATGGTCTAAATATACCAAGTAAAAGACTGAGATTATTATGGTAGATAAAAAACAAGACTCAACTATGTGTTGTTACAAGAAACCCATAAAAAACATAAAGACTCCAGGTAAAAATAAATGGGATGCGGAAAGATATACCGTGTTAACACTAATGAAAAGAAAGTTCAAGTAGCTACATTAATTTAAGATGAAGCAGAATTCAAAACAAGGGAGATTATTAGGAATAAAGAGGGTCATTACATAATGACAAAAGGAGTCTATTATCCAAAAGGATCTTAAATATGCATGCCTCTAATGACAGGGGATCAAAATACATGAGCCAAAAACTACTTAAGGAAATAGAGATAAATTCAGTGTTGTAGCTGGAGACTTCATCTCTCTTTTGCCAGTAATTGCTAGACTGGAGAAGAAGACAGGGAATCAGTAAGGATATTGATTACATGAATGACACCATCGATTAAGTTAATCTAATTGGCATCCAACAATGTCAGAATATATAAATTCTTCTCAAATTTATATGGAACATTCATCAAGCTAGACCACATTCTTGGCCATAAAGTATATTTTAACAAATTTAAAAGAATATAAATCAGACAAAGTATAGGTTTACACAATGTAATTATATTAGAAATCAATAACAGAAAGATAGCTGGAATATGTTCCAATATTTGAAAATTAAACAACATATCTCTAAAAAATCCATGAGTCAAACCAGAAGTATCAATAGGAATTTTCTTCAAACCCATTAGCTAAATGAAAATGAATATACAACTTATCAAAATTGGTAGATGCAATAAAAGCACTACTTAGAGGAAAATGCATAGCAATAGATGCACATATTATAAAAGAGAAAAGAAAGAAAATCAATAATACGAGCTTATACCTTAGGAAACTAGAGAAAGAAGAGAGAATTAAGCCTAAAGAGAGCAGGAAAAAAGGAATAATGAAGAGCAAACAGAAAAAAATCAAGATAAACAAGAAAATCATAGGGAAAAATCAATGAAACCAAAAGATGGTACATTGAAATATCAATAAAATTAATAAACCTCTACCTGGCTAACCAAGAAATAAAGAAAGATGACACATTATTAGTATCATAAAAGAAAAAGGAGATATCACTACTAATCCCATGGACATAGAAAGGATAATAAAGGAATAGTATAAACAACTCTATGCCCATAAATTTGGTAATTTGATAGATGAATTAAACCAATTTATTGAAAGAGGGAAACTACCACATTTCACACAAAGAGGAACAGATAACCTATTTTAGTTTTGTTTTGTGTTTTAGTTTGCAAGCTGCTGGAATGTGATATACCAGAACTGGAACGGCTTTATAAAGGGGAATTTTATAAGTTACAAGTTTACAGTTCTAAGGAAGTGAAAGTATCCAAATTAAGGCACCAGCAAGAGGTTACCTTCACTCAAAGAACCCCTACTGGTCTGGAACAGTTCTGTCAGCTGGGAAGTTACAGGGCTGCATCTACTGGTCCCTTCCTCCTGGGTTCCATTGCTTTCATTCTCTGTCCATGTGGAAGTTCCTCATTTTGCTTCTCTGTGGCTGGCTTTCATCTATTGGCTTCCCTTGGCTCTTTCCAGGTTCTGGCTTGTTTAACGTTCTATGGTGATGTCTGCTGGCATGCAAGCATCTCTAAACATATGTGTCTCTGTTCTCTGAAATTCTGTTCTCCAAGCATCTGCACCTGCTCTCTCTATCAGTTCTGAGGCTTCTGTCATTTCTGTAGGCTTTATCTGCTCTGCTGTGAAGTTCCTGCCAGCTCTGTCATTTTTCTAGGCTGTCATTTCTGAGTTTTCTCCAAAATGTTTCCTCTTTTAAAGGATTCCAATAATCTAAACATGACCCACCTGGAATGGTGGTGTTACATCTCCGTATAATCAAAGGTTAATGCCCACAATTGGGTGTGTCATATCTATGTGGAGATAATCTAATCAAAAGATTCCAACCTACATTAATGATAAAAAAACATTGTTAATGTAGGCTGGAATCAGGATTAAAAGAAACTGCTGTTTCCACAAGATTGGGTCAGGATTAAAACATGGCTTTTCTGGGGTACATACTTTCAAACCAACAGAGTATGATAACTATTAACAAAATTAAGCCAAGAATTAATAACCATCCAAAAAAGAAAGCACCAGACCATGATGATTTCACCTGTGAATTCTATCATTTAAGAAAATTATAATTACCAATTTTTCATAATATCTTCTAAAAAAATAGAAGGCAGAATACTTCCTAAATATTATGAGGACATAAAAACCCTAATATCAAAGCAAAACTGCAGACCAATATCTCTCAGGAAAGTAGGTACAAAAAACTTCAACAAAAATATTAGCAAGTCAATTCTAATTGTAGAAAGAATTATATACTATGGCCAAGTGGAGTTTAACAAAGAAATGCAAAGTTCATTTAACATCCAAAAATTGATTAATGCAATATATCATATCAGTAGAATAAAGAAAAAACTACATGGTAATCTCAATAAATAAAGAAAAAATTTTAATAAAATCCAATACCTATTCATGATAAAAATTCTCAGCCAACTAGGAATAGAGAGAAACCCCTTCAATTTGATAATTAATAGCTACAAAATATATACAGATATTGTTCTACTTATCACTCCTACTTAACATCATATTGAAAGTTGTAGCTAGTTTCAATAACTCAATAAAAAGATTAAAAGTATAGAGATTGGAACAGAAGCAATAAAGTTGTCTTTATTTGTAGATGACAGAGGTGTCTACATGTAGAAAAAGTGTCTACAAAACAAAAACTCCTGGATATAATAAAAAGGTCAATATACAAATGTCAATTACTTTCTTGTACACCACCAATGAAAAATTGAAATTTGATTTTTTTTGCCATTTACAATAGTAACATATAAAATACTTAAGTATAAATCTAACAAAATATATGTATAATTTGTATGCAAAAAATTATTAAACTGTTTTGAAAGATATCAAACAGAAACTAAATAAATGGACAGATACTCTGTGTTCATGAATTGGAAGACTCAATATGGCTAACATGTCAATTTTTCCCAACTTGATATATACCTTAAATGTAATCCCAATCAAACTCACAGAAAGATATTTTTAGATATCAACAAATTGATTCTAAGGTTTATATGGCAAGGCAAAAGACCTAAACTAGCCAATACAATACCGAAGAAAAAAAATAAAGTTGGAGGACTTACACTACCCAATTTCAAGGCTTATTGTAAAGCTGTGATAATTAAGACAGTATGGTATTGGTGAAATAGTAAACACATAAATCAATGGAACATAATTAAGAGTCCAGAAACAGACACACACAAATAAAGTCAATTGATTTTTTATAAAGGTACAAAGGTACAAATTCAATGGAGGAAGAACAGCCTTTTTAACATTTGATGCTAAAACAATTGGATGTCCATATGGGGAAAAAAAAATTGAACCTACACAAGTACCTTACACCTTTCACTAAAATTAATTCAAAATAGATCATAGTCCTAAACAAAGCACAAAACTATAAAATTTCTAGAACTGTCTAGAAGATAACATGAGAAAATCTAGGTGACCTTGGGTTTGGAGACAAATTTTAGATACCACACAGAAAGCAAATCCATGAGGAAAAAATTAAAATTAAAACTTCTGCTCTTGGAAGGGCACTGTTAAAAGAATGAAAAAGCAGTAGACAGGGATAAAATATTTACAAAAGCAATCTGAATAAGTTATGAAGGATTCAATAATTGTGGTAAATGTACCACATAAGATGTTAACACTAGGGGAAAATTGGGTATGGGATTCATGGAAACTCTGTATTGTCTTCAAAATTTTTGTGTAAATCTAAAACTGTTCTAAGATAAAATGTTTATTTTAAAAAGTTTGAAGGACAAATAGTTTGGAGAATGTGGAATTTAAGCAGAACTTTCCTTGGACTGAGCAGCTCTTCTTCAATGAGTGGTGTTACATGAGTGCACACTGGCTTTCTGGGGCTGAATATATTACAAAGCACTTGGAAGCTAGTCTCTGTTAAAAAAAAATTGCTTCAATTTGCTCTCCATTGAAAAGGTCTGTATTCTTATCATCCATTAATGGCATTTTATTTGTAGCATATCCTAATTTATTTCATAACAATACCTTCAAAATATGTATGGAAGTTCTCAAAAATTATAAGAACATTCTCTTTAAAAGTCGTATGTTAGCAATAAATGTTTCCAATGTAATTCTTAACCATCCAATCCTCCAGTTTTATTGGACTATGATCCAAATTTACTATGTGAATAAAATTCAGTAAGCGTTTATTGAGTATCCAATTCATGTATGGCAGTTTTCTGGCTATGGGGTAAAGAAAAGATAGATAGCAAGATTCTGGGTCTTAAAGGAGATTGAATAACACATTAAAATATTTTACAGCTTTTTTCTTATTTTATGCAAAACAAGCCATTTCTTTTTTCTTATAGTGTCAGAATTGAAGCATTTTTAAGCATTTTAAATAAACATCTTCCTAAAATATGCTACATACCTACATTTTTTCTTAAACTAGACTATAGCAATTTAAAGGAGCATCCATTTTGTCTCCCCCAGTGAGTCATGGACAGCGTCATTTCCTTATATTGCTATTTGACAATATACATGAATTATTGCCAACCAGGGCAGTACCCCCAAACTTTGGTTTCCAGAGTCTTTATTAAGGCTCTATCATATACACACCGTTGACTGCCCACGTGGCTGATTTTAGGTTCCAGCTTCTTAGGAGATTAACCAGATGTGACCCAATGCCCCGAGCCTAAACCACATTGTCCATGGGGCTCAAAGCCATCATCTTAAATCACATTGTTATTAGTTGGCCGAAGTCCCCAGGCAAATGAAGATGCTCCTATCAGGCATGTCATTCTTAGAGTTTAGAGATTACCTTCCAGAAGCTGAAGGCAAAGCTAGTACTTTGGGAGCAAGATTATATTACTTATTACAAACACCAGCCCCTAGTCTTTGATCTAGACTCCTTTATAGCAATTAAATCATATGCCTAATATTGGAGGATCCAGTGTGGAGTAGAGATTGTTTTAAAGAACTAGTCATCCCAAAAAGCCATTAGATAGATTTCTTATTTTTTCCCTTAATCTACCATTATTTCTACCTTATAATAAACTTGTCTACAACCATTTAATATAGAAATTAGTCAATAATTAGCTAAATCCAGTTGCTCCTTGGGCCACTCATTTTCCATTGGTATTATACCCTGAGAAGCTCAGAGTGTTATAATATTACCAACAATGCCAGTGTTATAATACACAGTTATATGGTAATTAATGTAACCAGAAAAATGAGTGTCAAAAGATACAGGCACATGGCTAGAGTCCCATGAAGCCATTAATAATCAATCTAGCTTGTTGTTATATGACCAAAATGTCTCCCAGAATGATTCACTCAGATTTGCAGGCTTCAATTATTTGAACTCTTCAGATTCCAAAAACAGGAGTGGTCTTAGCAACATATGGTTTCACTCTTTCAGAAATGTGGTATGATTAAGCCAAGACAAAATAACATTTCTTGCTCTGAGTCTCTCTCAAGATACTAATGTGATATTGGATTTTTCCCTTCTTGCATGACCCATTTGTTTATTCCTTTACTCTTACCTACCATTCCTCCGTCTCTCCATTTATCATTTTACCCAAACTTTTACACCTTTGTAAGGGACCATAGCTGTGGCCACTGTGTTGGTCCAGATTGCCATCAGCAAAACTAGAATAGAAAGGGCCTCCTACTCAGACCACACCCATTCATATAGGATGGTGTTTCATAGGTGCAGAGCTAGTGGTCTACTTCTACCATTAGGCAAAATATCTGAATTCATTGTCAATTCCAATTTTGCCAGATGGAATGAAGGTATAACCCGTACCATTAAACCTTTAGTTTAAAGATATACTTAATAATTGATTGCTCAGGGATCATCTCAGCTTCTGAACCTGCATTTGAAGCCCTGATTCTATAACCACTAACTAGTTCAAGGTAAGAATATGGAAACTTGAGGCAATGTAGAGAGACATGGATTAGCATAGGGGCTTCCTCTGTTTCCTGGCTGCGAAACAAATATCATGCAATGATTGGCTTAAACAATGGGAATATATGGACTCGTGGTTTTGAAGCTAGAAGTCCAAAATCAAGGTGTCTGCAAAGTGATGCTTTCTCCCAGAAAACTGCAGCATTCTGGGGCTGACTGCCAGTGATCCTTGGTCCTTGTTTTTTCTGTCACATGTCAATGCACATAGCAGCCTCTCCTGGCTTTCTGGATTCCATTGACTTCCAGTGTCTTTCTGTGGCTTTCTCTCTGTGTGTCTGAATTTAATTCCATTTGTAAAGGACTCCAGTAATAGGATTAAGACCCATCCTAATTCAGTTGGGTCACACCTTAAATGAAATAACCTTATGAAGTTCCTATTTATAAGGTGTTCACACCCACAAGACTAGATTAAGTTTAAAAACATGTTTTCCTGGAGTACATAGCTCCAAGCTACTGCGCTCCTCAACTTCCTCTTCCCCAGATCCCTCACAAAAGTGAAGTATTTTTTCCAGTAGAGACCTTTCCTTGGTCTTGTCTCAGTTTACAGGTTTCTATGTCAAATACCTCAAACAGGTTTGGCTAAACTACAAGGAATGTGTTGGTTCAAGGTTTTGAGGTTAGAAGAAGTCCAAGCTTGAGATATCAGCAAGGCTATGCTTTCTCCAAAAGTCTTTAACATTCTGGTGCTGCCTGCCAGCAATCCTTGGGGTTCTTTGGCAGGTATCCTTGCCTCATGTTACATGGTGATGTGCTTCTATTTCTTCTCCAGGTCCCATTGACTTCTGGTTTATGGGTCCTCCCCATGGCTTTCTCTATGTCTTAATTTCTTCTGCTTATACAGGACTCTCATAATCCAGGTTAAGAACCAGTCTCTTTCAGTTAGATTACATGTAACTAAAAATTACAACTTCAAGAGATCTTATTTACAATGTGTTTTTACTCATAGGAATGTAGATTAAAATTAAGAATATGTCTAAATTGAGTACATAATTCTGTCTACCATGGGCCTCCTCATAGTATGAGCACACACTCACAAAGGTGTGTAAGAAAGCCCTTCATGTCTTTAGCACCCCTCTTTTTCAGCAACAAATGATTCGATTGTCTGTTCCAATTCTCTATCAAGTCATTACTCTGAGAATGAAAGCGTGTTATTTTCTGAAGACATGTGCCTCAGCAGTCTAGATTGGCATAACTTCAGTTTCAGTCCTTTCATATATTTTGAGCACTTGCATCTACCACCAGATATGCAAAACCCAGTCCAAAGTATCTTTTCTTGTCTGGACCCATTTATAGCTTCCCAGGGTTACTGACATAATCCAACTTGCGAGCTATGTGTGGGAACTTTCCCCTGGGGAATCTATCTACCCATAGCTATCTGGAGTCTCTGTCTCTCTTGCTCGCAGGCAATATAGTTCTTGCTGGCATTTTGTGCCTCAGTGGGCCCAAGGGGAATATGGGATTCAGCCATTATTGAGTGTGTTGCTATACAGGTTGTCATGGGAACAAGGGCTCAAGCACAACAGAGACTGTCAATGAATGATCACTTCATAACTGCCATAGCACCAAGGGTCTAAAAGAGTAAGGAAAAAGATCCCATAGTGACTAGACCCTGGAAGAGTCCAACTGCTTGGGTCAGGTCCCATAACTCCTTGTGTCCCTCTTTGCATCAGAGGAGAGGGACACTTGTGTTACCCTATTCTTGGGTTTTTATACTCCCCAGGGGTAGGGTACATAATGCCAATGAACAAAAACATTAATCAAGCAACACCGTGCCCCAGCAAGCAGATGGGGCCGGTTAAGGTTTAACATCCCCATCCTGTCCCATTTGCATATTTGTTATAGTAGCCCTGACAAACTAAGATAAGTATTTATCCAGAAGAAATAGAAACATATGTCTACACTTGACTTGCACACCAATGTTTGTAAGAGCTTTATTCACAAGAGTCCTAAACTGGAAACAAACCATAAATATTCATCAATAGGTAAATCAATAAGCAAGTTATGTTATAGCCATATTTAAACAATGAACTAGTGATACCAAAAAAATGAATGAATTGCAAAGTCATGCTGAGCACACACACACACACACAAAAAGAAAACAGACTTGAAGAAACACATACTATACTGGTTTTGAGCCATTATATGCCCCATAAAAGACCATGTTCTTCTAATATATCCCTGCGAGGGCAGACCTACTGTGGGTGGGATCTTTTATTTCAGTTGAGACCCAGCCCAATCAGGATGTGTCTTAATCCCCTTACTGGTGTCCTTTTTGAAGATAAGGGAAAAAATGCCCTGGATGTTTTAAGAAGGGACCCATAAGAGCTGAGGTAGAGAGCTATTGAAACCAGAACCCAGGAGAAAAGGACCAGCAGATGTTGCTATATAACTTCCCATATGATGGGAGAACCACAGAGGCAAGCAGCCTCAGAGATGGCATCTTTCTTTTGATGCCTTAATTTGGATTTTCATGACCTTCAAACTATAAATTTTTAGCCTAATAAATTCCCATTGAAAAAAACCTAACCCATTTCTTTTCTTTTTTTTTTTTTTTTTTTTTGAGTGCATGGTCTGGGAATCGAACCCAGGTCTCCCACATGAAAGGCGGGCATTCTAACCACTAAACTACCCGTCTAACCCACTTCTTGCATTCCAGCAGCTTTAGCAAACTGAAATACCTACTATTTGATTCCTTTTGATGAAATTCTAGATAAGACTAATTCAATCCATGCCCGATAATGAAGATTGGGGGTAATTGATTGAAAAGAGGCAACAGAAAACTTTTTGTTCGATATCTTAATGGTGGCTAGTTTCAATGGATGCACTTAAAATATGTACATTTTACTCCTTATAACTCAGACCAAAATAAACCCAATTTTAAGAAAAGAAATTGCATTTATTTGACAAATAAAGTGAACATTTTCTTTCTTCATCTCTGAATCTCAATTTCTTCCTGTGTTGGGTTGATATTTCAACCCAACACAGGAAGAAATTGAGTGTATGAGACTATATCCAGCACAATTAAGTTCATATTTAGTTTGTCATTGAATGTGACCTTTCCTTCCTGTTCCATTAAGGGTTATCACTTAAAATGTAACAATTTTAAAACTAAAGTTCCTATAGCAACAGTAATTTAATCCTGAAGCAAAATCTTATATTCCATTGCTGATTCTTTAGCACAGATTTTGCAAATAAAATAGTTGACTTCAAAGGCAACCTCTTCAATTATCTAATTCCAACCCATCCTTCAAGCCTATATTTAGGAGTTAGCTCATGTAGCAAACTTTCCTCACCACCCACTCTCTACTTTGACCTCCTTGGCTAGTGTATGTACCTCCCCTCTCTGCTTCCATGTGATATCTTTCCATAACAATAATGAACGGCAACAGCAGGCTTAGGCTTGTTCCCATAATGCAGAGCCTAAAACAGGGACTACTGTGCTAGTTATTTATTGTAGCGTGCTCTCAGAAAAAGGGAAGTATGCAAGGAAAGTATGATAGCACAAGGAGCATGAAAACCAGGCCAGGATGTGGCTTTAGGTATCAGGTAGAATCAGGCTTCAATCCAATCCACTGGGGAGCTCTCAAGTACCCATTACACCAAAGGTTGAGCATACCCCAAGGCAAGGGAGCTAGCCTCCCCGCACCCTTCTCATTAACCCTGAGTTTCTCCTGAGGGGGTGACCATAAATTCATTTGTGAGGGGGGCAATTACTAGAAGAAAGTGACAGCAGTGAGCCATTAGTATTCAATACAGCAAACAGGAGAGGGGAGAGAATTTTTTTCTGTTCTCTTTTTATTTCTTTTTCTGAATTGATGCAAATGTTCTAAGAAATGATCATGGTGATGAATATACAACTATGTAATGAAAAAAAGAATGTTGATATTGTATGTTGATTGTTTATTAATAAAATTTTTTTTTAAAGTTTCTACTACTCATAAATGAACTCTGCTTATTTATGTCCTTCAAAGAATTTGTATGTTTCATCTAAGTTATCAAATGTATTGGTATAAATATCTTCATAATGTTCCATTATTATCCTCTTAATACCTGTAGATTCTGTAGTGATACACTCTTTTATATTCCTGATATTCATACATTAGTTTTCTCTTTTTAATCTCATCAGTCTGGTAGAAAGTTATCAGCTTTTTTAAAAACTTTTCCAAGACCAGCCTTTGGTTTTATTAAAACCACTGCTGGTAGGATATAATGAATGCTATGTACAAATATAAAAAGAAGTTAATATGTGTCTTATTATGTATTAAAGGCTTTGAGTCCTATTAGAATTCCCAGATGATTCATCAAATGATAAGATTAGAGGGGAATAAAAGAATGAAGGATAGGAAAATTCTATGATAAAAGGAATCTTAGAAGAAATTGAACACTGCTTAATTTGGGGTGTTTGGCTATGACACAGGGACCACTGCTTGTACATTACATGATTTTAGGTATGAGATTATGAATGATTTTAATTTTATGTATTTATTGCAATGACAAATATGTATTAGGAAAATGTAACAAGTACATCAAGCAAATGATTAACAGATATCCTTGCTTAAGAGAAGGCCAAGTTTTCATTAAGTTAGCATAAAAAAATGTTGTCAGTTGGAACAAAAATGAATGAAGTTTTGAAAACCCTGGTATAGTTTATTTCCAAAAACATTTAAGTGCCTTCTATATAAAAATTATTTTGCTAAACTCAGTCTCAGTGTAGAAAGAGATATAATACAAAATCTCTGTCCTCAAGTTGTTTATAGTCTTATATGTTTATAGTCTTATATGTGAGAAAACATATAAACAAGTAATCAGCCAACAAATACTTACAGAGTTCCTATTATATGCAAGGAACTTGTCAGGCACTGTCTGGACATGGGATACATGCATGAAAAGGGGCCAGACCTTCAAGAGATTTGTATTCTAGTGGAGGTGCCAGAAAATAAATACACTAAAAAAACGAATATAAAATATAAATGCAAGTACTGGTTAGTGCTATAAAGCAGATAAAATAGTTTAATCAAATAAAGTTAAAAGTGGGGGCACTCTCTGAGGGCATGACATTTGAAAATAAGACCTACATTATAAGCTAAAGACTAAGGGGAGATATTCCAAAATGAATAAATGAATTTGGCACTATTCTGAGCAGAATAAAAGGTCACTTGAATAAAAGGGAAATTGAAGAATGATAAGATCAGAAAGATAGGTAGAAGGCCAGAAAGAAAAGGTCCAGTGTGCTGGTTTGAAAGGATGTATGTACTCTAGAAAAGCCATGTTTTAATCCTAATCCATTTTGTAAAGGCCATTGCTTCATTTTGTAGAAGCCATTGCTTCTAATCCCTACTCAGTACTGTATGTTTGAGACTATAATTAGATCATCTCCCTGGAGATCTGACTTAATCAAGAATGGTTGTTAAGCCATATCAGGTGGAGATGTGTCTCCACCCATTTAGGTGGGTCTTAATTAGTTTATGGGAAACCTATAAAAGAGGAAACATTTTGGAGAAAGCTGCAGAGAGAGCAGAGGATGCTGCAGCACCATGAAGCAGAGAGTCCACCAGCCAGCGCTTTGGAGATGAAGAAGGAAAACGCCTCCCGGGGAACTTCATGAAACAGGAAGCCAGGAGAAAGCTAGCCGTGTTCACCATGTGCCTTTCCAGACGAGAGAGAAACTCTGACCATGTGCGCCATGTGCCTTTCCACTAGAGAGAGAAACCCTGAACTTCATTGGCCTTCTTGACCCAAAGTATCTGTATTGGACATTTCTATAGAGTTGTTTTAATTGGGACATTTTCTTGGCCTTAGAACTGTAAACTAGCAACTTATTAAATTCCCCTTTTTAAAAGCCATTCTGTTTCTGGTATATTGCATTCTGGCAGCTAGCAAACTAGAGCATCCAGGTAAGAAATTTTACTCAGATTTCAATGGGAAGCTACTGGAGGATTTTCAGGATATTAATATCATAATCTAATTTATACATTAGAAAGATCATTTTAGCAATTGTGTATTTTATAGTCTTTTTTGAGGGAAGCAAAGATTAAAGCAGAAAGATTAATTAGTATGGAAGTATTATGGCTGAGAGATGATGGGGGTTTGCATTAGGGTATTGTGATAAAAGTGGTAAAGAAGTGCTGATTTTAAGATAACCTTTTTAAAACTAGAACCAACAAGACTATGGGTGGAGTAGATTTGGGGTTTGAGTAAAGAAGATGAATCAAAGATGATTCCTAGGATTTTGGCCTGAACAACTGGGTGGACAATGGTGCCATGCCAAGATTGGGAAAGCTTGAAGGGAAGCAGATAGGGTAGGAATAAATCAACAGTCCTGGATTGGCCATGTTGGGTTTGAGCTGTTAATAAGACATTTAAGGGGAGATAGCAAAAAGAAACCTAGATGTAAAAGTCTAGAGTTCAAAAGAAAGGTCAGATTGGCAATATAAATTTTATATACTTTGATCTATAGATAATATTTAAAAATATGAATATGGATGTGATTAATCAGGGAGACCATTAAATAGTGATAAAAAGAAGATGTTAAAAACCTACAACGTGCTTCAGTATTTAGAGGTCTGATAGGGAAGAATGAGTCAGAAAAGAGGACTGAAAGAAGCAGCTGGTGAGATAGGAATAAAACAAAGTGAACTTGATGTTATAGAAGCTTAGAAAAGCAAGAGTTTTAAGAGAGAGGGAGAGGTATCTTCCAAGTGATGCTAAGAAGTCAAGTAAGGTGACAGCCTATCATGGTGTCTCCTCAAGCAAGGGGTCTCTTAAACAAATACCAAATGCAAGGAATCTTTCTTTCTTTGGTCCCCAGATTACTGCTAATATAATTAAAGCCCCAAGACATTGGATAATAAAGCTAGTGTTTAAAATTCCATAATAATGAAGTCATTTTGAAATTAGGAGCCAGTACTAATTTGAAATGTAAGTATTTTATTGCCTTTTAGCCATATGCTTAAGAAGATTTGGTGGGTTAATTATGCAAGAAGAGTCATAGTCCCTACTTCTCTAGATCTTCTTGATAAAAGTCATAACCAGCAGGTCTCATAAGAAGGAAGTCTATATGAAAGATCCTTCTAGCTTTAGACTAGAATATACATACTTCTTCCATACTGCTGTCATTGTACCTTCTGTGGCTTCTGATGGATGTGCCTGCAAGATTTTAAAATAACTATCCAATCCCTCTTTGATCAGCATTGCCCAAATCTTACCTGTATATATCGTAAAACTGCAATCTCAAACTCATCTTCCTGGCTTCAAATAATTTCCTTTCATCCTGCTAGGACTTAAAATGCTGAACAGCATACAAAAGCTTGCCCAGACTTCACAAACTGGGAATCTAAGGTGCTCGGTAAAGGTGCACTCATTTAAAGAAATCATGGAGCTAGAAAATTATCTTTGAACGGAATAGCATGAATGACAAGGAAAGTTAAGGAATCAAGGCTAGCGAAGAAGAGGTAAATTTAATGGACTAAAGGTTGGAAAATTTTTTGAATAGGAATAATGGATAATGAAGCAGAAAGATAAGAAGTAGCAAAAAAAGAGTGGAAGTGGGGGGGCTGAAGAAGATGCAGGGAAAAATAATAGAGATAAAGAGGTCAAAGAAATGAGAGGTCTTGTGCTGCCTTGGGTGGATACTGAATTTGTCAACAGTGATGGCAGGACTAGCCGTGGGGTTAATGAGGTGACGGCTGGGAAGTATGAGAAAGAGGGGCTGGAGAAAATGGGTCTATGCAATCTGAAGCCATCAGATCAGCTAGGTTAGGAGAGTCTGAACTTAGGCAGTGGTGTGGCAGTGGAGTCAAGGGTAAAGTCCCACCTGGAGGGCTATCCCCAGGGACAATGCGTAGGAATTTGTGACTAATTGCATGCTGAGAATAAGAAGGAGGAAAAGTCAAGGATGACATCAGAATCTCTATTTTGAGAAATTAAGCTGATGCTGATGTCATTAGTCAATGCATAATTTAGAGCCCAGACCATAAATGTTCCTGCCATAGTCCCCACTACCCCCACATGGATGCACACACACACACACACACACCTATATGACAGAGAATAGAAACCTACCTACACCTCTGGAAATTAATCAGGGCTAGGTATGGATATTTGGAACTCATTTGGGCATAAATTCAAATACTTCCTCATACAGTTTAAGACTGAGCATAGATAATCAGGAATTTTAGACTTAAATAAGCATTTTTAGGCATTCCTTTGAAAAATAGGTAGTCCAAGAGAATGAGTCTCAAGGAAGGAGGGAGGGAAGGAGGGAGGGAGTGAAGGCGGCAGGCTTACTGTCATGGAAGGAATTTCTAACAACACAATCACAGCAATCCAAGGAAGAAAATGAAACAGAGATATTCATTTCAACAGTACAGAAAAAGAGGATTAGATCAGTGCTCAAAGCAGATGGTAAAATGTTAACAGATGGCAGAGAGAATAAGTAAGTCCTATTTTTCTTTTAATCTCTCTGTCAAAGAATCCTTAAAACTGAAAATGGAAGAATAAACATGACAATGAGGTGACTGAAGGCCATAATGTATATGTACCATATGGGTCATTAGTGAACAAAAAGGAAAGCTATTGTAATGTAGTAACAGAGGTTATTGGGTCAAATTATAAGTATACATCATGGGTTGGAAAAGAGGCTTTGAATGTATGCTTGCAAATACTTGGTGTGTTATGCAAACATAAATAAAAATCACACAAAAAGGATGTGTCAGTTATACTTGGAGACTACTTCATGACAATGAGGAGAACAATTTTGACATTCTTATGTCCACAAGAAAGGAAGATGAACAGAGAGTAAGGCACTGCAGAGCACACTGAAAGAGATTAGATATCAGAAAAGAGAAGGTGTAGGTTGATAGAAAGAAATTGCCTTGGGTTTGAGAATTTCTTGGGCATAGTACCTGCCTCTTTTTCTCTGTGGGTGTGCCCACAACTAATGTAAATTCATTTAGGGTTTATCAATCCACATTGCCTTGTCTTTCCTACTGTGAGTGCTTGCTTTCCTGGAAGCTTTTATAATTGACTGGTGTTGATAACATAGGGCAACTTTGCCTCGTTTGCTCTCCTCTGAGTTCATTACCAACTCCACAAAAGCAAAGAAATTTCTATGGAATTTAAAATTTTATTCAAACATGAGCTGCTCCCAGCATTAAAAGACCAAGTAGTCAGGTCTCTAACCCATGTAATTAAATCCCTAGGATGTTGCAAGAACTTCAGAGACATTGCCATAGAATTGTTTTAGATTACATTTGAGAGATAATTAAGCACACAATTACAATCAGAGATATTATATATCTGAAACTACTCTTATTTAGACCACCAATGACATCCTATCCCCTAAATGGAAAGTGTTTATTTTCAGTCTTCAACCAAATAACAATTCTGTTTTTTAAAACTTCTTCATTTCTTGGCTTCTTGGTGTCTCACATTCATTCTCCCACCTCAATGTTTTTTTACACTAAGTCTTTGGAAGCATTTTCTCCTCTGTCCACCCTATTAAATATTGGGAATATCCTAAGTTTATATCATTGGTTCTCCTTTCACTTGAGAAGTTCTAATTCTGCTTCTGAACAGCTCTGCCTTTCAGATTATGAGCCCCAAATATTTTTTGGCTCTCTTGGAGACTCTTCTCTTAAGCTACACCTCTTTGTTCTCAAGAATACCCTGTTACCCAGGAGTATGCCAAAGGTAACATGTTCTCCAATACCTGCTATGAATTTGCCTGTCCATATTTATAAATGGCATCACAATCAACCTATTCTCTCACACTAGATATTTCAGTTATTCTTCATTTCTTTATTCCCCAACAAATTATTGTATTTATGCCTAGAAATGTCTATTGAATCTAATCTCTTCTCTCTATTCCCATGTCTATTGCCTCAATAAAGCCTTCACCATCTCCCACTTATAGCTTTACCACTCTTACTCATCCCTCTACCACCAGTTCTAATCTACATCATCTTCAGTACTCTCTTCCTCAACTAATTTTATATTACTTCCCAAGTTAAACTACTTGAGGCCAGAGACTATGCCATTTCAAGTGTTGTTTTCCTAGAACTTAGAACATGCCTCTCAGGAACCAGGCTCTCAATAAGTATTGGATAAGTGAAAGATTAAATGCAATCTCCACTATCTGCTCACCACTACCCCTACAGACCAAACATTTTCATAAGTCATTGTTTTAGGTTCACTGTTACCCTGCAAGCAGCAGCATAGCTAAATGTCCCAGACCTCTGGATTTAGCTCCATCCAGTTCCTGGCATATGGTAAGTATAAAAAATGGTTGTCATTGTTATTATTTTTATTAGTTACTGAATTATTCCCATCATCATTTTTGCTGCTGAATTCATACTAATTCTCAACTCCCCAAGCAGGGTTTAATCCTCCTTTCTACACTTGTATAGTATTGTCAATAAAAGATTTTAATTTATCTGTTTACATATTTATATCATACATTACAAAGGCTGTATTTTATCCATGCTTGTTTCCCCATCATCTAATACAATGCTTAGCACATAGAAGTTATCCAAGAGACAATGTTGCTGCATTAATATAAACTGAAAATTACAAAATGTGGTGAAATTAAAGAAGACTTAAACAAATGGCAAGATATCCCATGTTCATGAATTGAAAAACTTAATATTAAGATGTCAATATTACCCAAGGAAATCTATAAATTCAATGCAACTCTTATAAAAATTTCATCAGCCTTTATTTTACAGAAATGAAAAAGCCAATCCTCAAATTCACATGGAACTTCAAGAGGCCTCAAAAATAGCTGAAATAATTCTGGAAAAGAAGACAAGTTAGGGAACTCACATTTCAATATTTCAAATTGTCTCCAAAGCTACAGTAATCAGAACAGTGTAATAACAGGCATAAAGATAGACATACAGTCTGTGTCCATTGGAACATAATTAAAAGTCCAAAAATAGACCACGCATTTATTGTCAATTGATTTTTGCAAGGTTGCTAAGTGTATACAATGGGGAAAGAATAGTCTCTTCAAATAATCATGCTGGGAAAAGTGGATGTCCACATGCAAAACAATGAATTTATACCCTGGCCTCATACCACATACAAAATTAATTCAAAATGGATGAAGTACATAAATATAAGAACTAAAACCACATAGCCCTTAGAGGATAACATAAGGGTAAATCCTCATGATTTGTGATTCAGTAATGGATTCTTGGACAGGACACCTGTATTGGTTTGTTAATGCTGACAAAATGCAATTTATTAGAAATGGAATGGCTCTCATAAAGGGAATTTATTAAGTTGCAAGTTCACAGTTCTAAGGCCATAAAAACTGCCCAAACTAAGGCATCCAGGGAAGGATACCTTGACTCAACAAAGGCTGATGGGTCTGGAACCCTCTGCCAATTGGGAAGGCATGTGGCTGGTGTCTGCTGGTCCTTTGGCTTCTGGTTTTAAACAGCTTTCCCAGAGGCATTTTCTTTCTGCATCTCCAAACATCTGGGATACATGTTGGCTCTGCCGGTTCTTAACTCCCCAAAATGTTTCCCTTTTTAAAGGACTCCAATAAATTATTCAAGACATACCTTAAATGGGCAGAGTCATGGCTCTATCTAATCAAAAAGTCATGCCCACAATTGAGTGGATTGTATCTCCATGGAAACAATCTAATCAAAGATTTCCACCCTAAACAACGTATCTGGCCCATTGAGATCTTTACAAAAGTGTCAAGATAATTCAATCATGAAGGGATGGTACTTTTAAATAATGGAGCTAGAACCACTACATATCCATGGTGGAGGGGAATGAACCTCAAACATTACCTCATGCCATCCACGAAAAAATAACTTGAAATGGCTCATAGACTTAAATATAAAAGCTAAACTTATAAAACCTCAAGAAGAAGGTTGGTTTAGGCAAGAATTTCTTAGGAAATAAAAGCAAACACTTGAAACACTTATTTCTTAGGAAATAAAAGCAAACACTTTTCTTTTCTAATAAAAGAAACCACTTGAAAACTGAACATTATCAAAATTCAAAACTTTTGTTCCTTAAAAGATACAGAAAACGAAAGGGCAAGCTACAAGCTGGGAGAAAATATTTGATGGATAGATAGACAGATAGGCAGGTAGACAGATACTATATGGTAAAGACCATGTATCCAGAGTATATTAACAACCCTTATTATGCAATAAGACAACCTATACAAATGAGCAATAATAATGCCATATAAATATCTCTGAAAAATATTCACAATCATTGGTCATCAGGAAAATAAAAATTAAAAGCAAAATAAAATATCATTACATACCCATTAGATTGGCTAAAATATCAAAAACTGATGACACCAAATATTAGCAAGAATGTGAAGTAATGGAACTATCATATATTTCTGATAGTAATATAAAATTTCCCAAGAAATACTTCGGTAAACTTCTTAGAATAATTTTTTTTGTTGAATATATGCTTATCTTATGACCCATCCATTTCATTTCTAGAATTTAACCTAGAGGATAAAAATATTCATCCTTATGAAGACTTGAATAGAAATTGTGGTGGTTTGGAAGCTGTTACGTACACCAGAAAATGCCATGTTCTTTTAATCCTTTCCTGTGGGTGCAGACCTACTGTAGGTGGGACATCTGTGTCTAGGTTATTTCAACTAAGATGTTACCCAGCCCATTTAAGGTGGGTCTTAATCCTTTTACTGGAGTCTTTGTTTTCTTTTTTAACATGGGCAGGCACCGGGAATCAAACCCGGGTCCTCTGGCATGGCAGGCAAGCATTCTTGCCTGCTACGCCACCGTGGCCCGCCCTTACTAGAGTCTTTTATGAAAGCATAAAGGACACAGGAAGAGATCAGAGAGAAAGACACTGTGGTAGTTAGATTCAGTTGTCAACCTGGCCAGGTGAAGGCACCTAGTTCTGTTGCTGTGAACATGAGCCAATGGTACCTGAACCTCATCTGTTGCTGATTATATCTGCAGTCGGCTAGGAGGCATGCCTGCTGCAGTGAATGATGTTTATTCAATTGGCTGGGGCTTAAATGACAGAGTGCAATGCAGCACAGTCTAAGCAGCTCAGCATACTTCATCTCAGCACTTGCAGTTCAACACAGGCCTTTGGAAATGCAGAAAGGACTCACCCCGGGGAAAGTTGTTGGAACCCAGAGGTCCCTGGAGAGAAGGCCAGCAGAGATTGTCCTGTTCCTTCCCATGTAAGAAAGAACCTCAGATGAAAGTTAGCTGTCTTTCCTCTGAGGAACTAACAAAATAAATCCCCTTTTATTAAAAGCCAACCCATCTCTGGTGTGTTGCATTCCAGCAGCTAGCAAACTAGAACAGCCACTGAAGCCAGAAGCTAAAAAAGCAAAAAACTGGGAGAGCAGGTGTTGGACATGTGCCTTCCTATGTGACAGAGGTGTCCCAGATGCCAGCAGCCTTTCTTCAGAGAAGGTATCATCCTATTAATGCCTTAATGTGGACATTTCCACTGCCTTAGGATGGTAAATTTGCAAGCTAGTAACTCCCCATTGTAAAAGCCAACCCATTCTGATGTATTGCTTTCTGGCAGCTTTAGCAAACCAAAACAGAAATGTTTATAGCAACTTTGTTTATATAGTCAAAACTCAGAAATATCCCAAATGTTTATCAACATGTGAAAGGATAAGCAAATTATGTTAGCTCCTCCATACAGTAGATTTCTACTCAGGTATAAAAAGAACATACTACTGATTTCTGCAACTGCAGAAATTATGCAATCAAAAAAATGTCAAGCACAAAATATACATACTGTATAATTCAATTTTTATGAAATGCAGGATTTTCTATATTAAATTCTAATCTATAATGACAGAAAGTAGATCACTGGTTGCTAGGAGCGATTTTGGAGCAACAGAACCTTACTACACCTTAATTGTGGAGGTAGTTACGAGAATGTGTACATTTGTCAAAACTCATCTAAATGGTTTGCTTAAAATGCATATTTACTTTTTCTATAAAATATACTTCAAGAAAGTTGATTTTTAAATGAGAGAGAGAGGTCAATTGTTCTGAAAATGAGAGGATGGCCCTGCCAGTCCACTCAACATCTTATCTAGAGCTTCATACATCCCCATTATCAAGAGCAGAAGTTCCTATAAGGTGTCCATAGCACTTTGGGAAAAAAAAGTAGTCAAAAGTGACAGAATGATAGAAATAAGCAGACATTGTATGTTTCCTGCTGAAGGCACACAACACATCTATCCTTGCCAAAAAATAAAAAAAAAAGAATTAAAACAATCTGATCAAGTTTCTAGATCTAATTACCAATTGCCAGGATGTACAAGGGACAGTGAAGTAAACTTAACAGACACCACAAGAAGATAATCAGCAACACTCAGACTGTGAGACCTTCTAGGACAAGTGACACCACTTTTACAACTAGAAAGAGAATTCTAGATTAATCTCTTTATTAGAGAATTCTTAGACATATCAGGTGTGTCAGTTTGAATCTATGGTATACTCCAGAAAAGCCATGTCCTTTAATTCTCATTCAAATTTGTTGGCTGGAAGCTTAACACCGCAGAGATGTGGCTCACCCATTTGTGGGTATTAATCTTGGATTAGAGGGAGATGTGACTCCACCCATTCCAGGTGGAGTGATTAGTTTACAATCCTTTAAAAGTGGAAGCACTTTGGAAAAGCCTTGAAATTCCAAGACAGCAGAGCCCTGACAGAACCTCAGAGTCCACCAGTAATTTACCTTTGGACATGAAGAAGGAAAATACCCCTGGGGGAGCTTCATAGAACAAGAAGCCTGGAGGGAAAGCTCCAGATGTCATCATGTTCACCATGTACCTTTCCAGCTGAGAGAGAAATATCTGAACTTCATTGGCCTTTCTTGAGTGGAAGTAATCTATTGTTGGTGCCTTAATTTGGACATTCTTATAGATTTGCTTTAATTTGGACATTCTTATGGCCTTAGAATTGTAAACTTGCAACTTAATAATTTCCCGTTTTTTAAAGCTATTCTGTTTCTGGTATATTGCATTCCAGCAACTAGCGAACTAGTATGTCAGGCAATCAAAATCATAAAATTTATTTGGATCCTAATTTAAACAATACACTGTAAAGCAATTGTGAAATGTGCACATTATTTCACGATGTTAATTTTTTTCTATGAAAGTACTATTATGGTCAAGGTTAAAAATATTCTTTATCTTAAAGAGAAATAAACTTAAATTTTTTTCATGAAATTGTATAACACCTAGAATTTGATTAAATATAATCTGAGTGGGGAGCAGAGGGTAAGGGTAGAGATGAACAAGAATGATTATATATTTATGGGTATATTGGGTTATTATACAATTTTTCTGTCTTTATATATATTAAAATTAGTCCATACTATGGTTCCTCAGAAGGTTAAACATATCAATGGTAGAATTACCACCTGCATGCAGGAGACCCAAGTTTGATTCCTGGCCCATGCACTTCCCAGAAGAAAAAAATTCAACAAATGGTGCTGCAATAATGGGATAGTCACATGGAGAAAGAATGAAAATGTGACTCCCACCATACAGCATACAAAAAATAAAAGTTAAGCATAGAATTATCTTATGATCCAGTGATTTAATTCTTGAATATAAACACCAATGAATTGAAACCAGAAGCTTCAATATATATTTGTATGCCAATGTTCATAGCAGCATTATTCATAACCCAAGTATCCATCATCAGATGGATGAATAAGCAAAATGAAGTATACACATACAATGGAATGTTGTTCAGCCATAAAACGCACTGATAGTCTTATACAGCAATGTTTATAGCAGTTTTATTTACAATAGCCAAAAGATGAAAAACCCAAATGTCCATGAACAGGTGATTGGATCAACAAATGGGGTATATATATGCAATGGAATATCAGCCTTAAAAAGGATTGAAGTCCTGACACATGACACTATACAGATGAACCCTGAAGGCATTATGTTGACTGAAATAATTCAGACACAGGCGGACAGATATTATATGATTCTGCATATTTGAAAGAATATACAACTCATACAGACAAAATAGAATGCAGTTCACTAAGGGTGAGGGAAGGTAGGAATGGGCAGTTAATGCATAATATTAGGGTACAGCTTCTCTTTGGGGGATGGTAGGGTTGTGGTAATGGATGGTGGTTAAGGACAACATAACATTTTAAATGTAATTAATACCACTGAATGGAATGCTTGAAGTATTTGCGATAGGAAAGTTTATGTTTTATATATATATGCTTGTGAAATTTTATTAAAAGAGCAACTAAAATTTCAAAGATCATTAATACAATGCATGATCCTGGATTGGATCCCATAATGGAGGATAAAAGTCTCAAAAGGACATTATTTGGACATATGAAAAATTGGAATATAGATTATAAGCTTTATAACAATATTAAATTTCCTGAGCTTGATAGCTGTACTTAAGGTGGTTACATAAGTAGATGACATTGCTCTTAGAATCTGAACATTGCGGTATTATGTGTTCAAAGAACATTATATAAATATCCTTGTATTAGTCAGGGTTCTCTAGGGAAATAGAATCAGCAGGAAATATCTGCAGATACAAAATTTATAAAAGTGTCTCACATAAACATAGGAACAGAGTCCAAAATCTGTAGGGCAGGCTGTGAACCTGATGACTCCAATGGAGGGTCTGGACAAACTCCAAAAGAGAGGCTCGCCAGCAAAGAAAGAAGAGTCTGTCGCTTCTGAATCCTCCTTAAAAGGCTTCCAGTGATTAGAATAAGCATCACTCATTGCAGTAGACACCCCTCTTGGCTATTACAAATGAAATCAGCTGTGGATGCAGCTGACATGATCATGATGTAATTCTATGAAATGTCCATTGCAAATGTTCATTGCAACAGACAGGACAGCGCTTGCCCAACCAGACAAACAGGTACCATGACTTGGCCAAGTTGACACATGAACCTGACCATGACAGTCCACCCCTTGTCAACTTGGCAGCTATACATATCACCTTAAACCATACTGAATTTCTAATTAAAAGCAATAAAACATGCATTTTTTTCTTTCACCTAACAATATTCAACTATCCTGCATATAACTGGAAACATATTAAGTGGCTCCAGAATAGGGTGCATGTCCATGGGTAATATTCATTCTTAAACTTGATATCTTACAACTTAAATAGTATAACGTGAACAAAACTGCATTGCAGTCCTTGTTTCTGTAATTGATCACGTGGTCGTAGTTCATATTTATCACTACCTTCTTCCACTACCCATTCCATGTTCCCTTTACCCTCAGCAAGTACTTAAGCTGGCCATGGTTCTTTATCTGGTGGGGTGACCCAAACCTTCATTCCTGAAGTTTCAGAGCCATTGGTAGTCCTGCATGGATTGGGTTGTTGCAGCTTTCCATGGATTCTAATCACAGGGCATGGTAGTACTAAAAGACGCCCTAAGGGATCTCATATATTCCAAGAAAACTCTTCTTTACCTCCATTGTGTAGTTGCAGTCCTACTTCCCCTTGATAGTCAGGGTCAGTCATCCCAGACAATAATGTAATCCCTTTCTTGGCCTGTTGATCCATGGGCATAAGTAGCTCAAAGTGACCAGATGGCAATCTTAGATTCTAGTTCAATGGAATCATTGTTGTTTCTCCTGGTGGAAGCACTCTCCCGTTTGGAACTAAAACCTGTAGACTAGCAGAGCTCAGGGTTGCAGGGACAGGAAGCAAAAATTTTCCTAGTGGACCACTAGGGGTAATAGTGAGTGGTACCATTCCCATTTCCATCCCTTGGTTCCTGGACCCACGGATCCTGGCAATGGGAGAAACAGCACCATACAGTGGATGCTGATTCAGAGCATATACCACTTCTTGGAGAACATTACCCAGTCTTTCAAAGTATTGCCACGTAGTTGGCACTGTAATTGAGTTTTCAAAAGGCCGTTCCACCATTCTATCAATGCTGCTGCTTCTGGATGATGGGGAACATGGTAAGATCAGAAAATTCCATGAGCATTGCCCATTCCCACACTTTATTTGCTGTGAAATGTGTTCCTTGATCAGAAACAATGCTTGTGTGGAATACCATGACGATGGATGAGGCATTCTGTAAGCCCACGGATGGTAGTTTTGCCAGAAGAATTGTGTGCAGGGAAAGCAAGCCCATATCCAGAGTATGTGACTATTACAGTTAGAACAAATCACTGCCCCTTCCATGAAGGGAGTGGTCCAATGTAATCAACCTGCCACCATGTAGCTGGCTGGTCACCTTGGGGAATGGTGTCATATTGGAGGCTGAGTGTGGGTCTTTGCTGCTGGCAGATTGGGCACTCAGCAGTGGCTGCAGCCAGGTTAGCCTTGGTGAGTGGAAGTTCATGCTGCTGAGCCCATGCATAACCTCCATCCCTACCACCATGACCATTTTGTTCATGAGCCCATTGGGCAATGACAGGACTTGCTGGGGAAAGAGGATGCCTGGTATCCACAGAATGGGTCATCTTATCCACTTGATTATTAAAATCTTCCTCTGCTGAAGTCACCCTCTGGTGGGCATTCACATGGGACACAAATATCTTCATGTTTTTAGCCCACTAAGAAAGGTGTATCCACATACTTCTTCCCCAGACCTCTTTGTCACCAATTTTCCAATTATGGTCTTTCCAAGTCCCTGACTATAAAGCCAAACCATTAGCAACAGCCCATGAGTCAGTATACAAATGCACCTCTGTCCAGTTCTCCTTCCAAGCAAAATGAACAACCAGGTGCACTGCTTCAAGTTCTGCCCACTGGGAGGATTTCCCCTCACCACTGTCCTTCAAGGACACCCCAGAAAGGGGTTGTAGTGCTGCGGCTGTCCACTTTCAGGTGGTACCTGCATATCATGCTGAACCATCTGTAAACCAGGCCCGAGTTTTCTCTTCCTCAGTCAATTCACTGAAAGGAACTCCCTAAGAGACCATGGCTCTGGTCTGGGAAAGACAAGATAATGTGGCAGGAGTGGAGACCATGGGCATTTGGGCCACTTCCTCATGTAACTTACTTGTGCCTTTGGGACCTGATCTGGCCCTATCTTGTATATACCATTTGGTATATACATTTTACAATAGAGTGCTGCTATGCATGCCAAACTTTATGGCTCGGTGGATCAGACAACACCCAGCTCATGATAGGCAACTCAGGTCTCATGGTAACTTGGTGGCCCATGGTTAAGTGTTCAGTCTCTACTAAGGCCCAGTAGCAGGCCAAAAGCTGTTTCTCAAAAGGAGAATAGTTATTTGCAACAGATGATAAGGCTTTGCTCCAAGATCCTAAGGGTCTGCATTGTGATTCTCCTATAGGGGCCTACCAAATGCTCCAGACAGCACCTCTATTTGCCACTGACACTTCCAGCATGATTGGATCTTCTGGATCATATGGCCCAAGTGGCAGAGCAGCTTGTACAGCAGCCTGGACCAGTCTCAGAACCTCCTCTTATTCAGGTCCCCACTCAAATTAGGAGCTTTTCTGGTCACTCAATAAATGGGCTGGAGTAGCACACCCAAATGAGGAATATGTTGTCACCAAAATCCAAAGAGACCAACTAGGTGCTGTGCCTCTTTTTGGTTGTAGGAGGGGCCAGATGCAGCAACTTATCCTTCACCTTAGAAGGGATATCTCAACATGCCCCACATCACCTAGAAATGTCACAGAAGTGGAAGGTCCCTGTATTTTTGTTGGATTCATCTCCCATCCTCTGACATGCAAATGCCTTACCAGTAAGTCTAGAGTAGTTGTCACTTCTTGCTCACTAGGTCCAATCAACATGACATCATCAATATAATGGACCAGTATGATGTTTTGTGGGAAGGCGAAACTATCAAATTCCCTGCAGACAAAATTATGACATAGGGCTGGAGAGTTGATATACAGTAAAAGTATATTGCTGACCTTGCCAACTGAAAGCAAACTGTTTCTGGTGGTCCTTACCAACAGCTATTAAGAAAAAAAGCATTTGCCAGATCAATAGATGTATACCAGGTACCAGGGGATGTATTGATTTGCTCAAGCAACGATACCACCTCTGGAACAGCAGATGCAATTGGAGTTACCACCTGGTTGAGCTTACCATAATCCACTGTCATCCTCCAAGACCCATCTGTTTTCTGCACAGGCTAAATAGGAGAGTTGAATGAGGATGTGGTAGGAATCACCACCCCTGCATCCTTTAAGTCCTTGAGAGTAGCAATAATCTCTGCAATCCCTCCAGGAATCCAGTATTGCTTCTGATTTACTATTTTGCTAGATAGGGGCTGTTCTAGTGGCTTCCACTTAGCCTTTCCCACCACAATAGCCCACACTCCATGAGTTAGAGAGCCAATGTAGGGATTCTGCCAGTTGTTCAGTATGTCTATTCCAATTATACATTCTGGAACTGGGGAAATAACTACAGAATGGGTCTGGGGGCCCACTGGACCCACTGTGAGATGGACCTGATCTAAAATTCCATTGATCACCTGGCCTCCATAAACCCCCACTTTGACTGGTGGCCCAGAGTGACATTTTGGGTCCCCTGGAATTAATGTCACTTCTGAACCAGTGTCTAATAATCCCTGAAATATCTGATCATTTCCTTTTCCCCAATGCACAGTTACCCTGGTAAAAGGCCATCAATCTCCTTGAGGAAGGGTTGGAGGAAGTATAAATTTGTGGCAGTGTAATGGGGTTCTCCCCAAAAGGGACCTGGCCTCCTCTTCATTCAAGGGGCTCTTGTCTGTAAACTGTCTCAAGACTGGAAATTGATTAAGGGGACATGTCTCTGTGCTTTTGTAATTCAAGTTACACTTCTGTTCACTTGACCTAGAACACTTTTGTTCATACAGCTCAAACAAGAATTTAGTAGACTGCCCTTTTATTGTATTTCTAGGTACCCCATGACTTACTAGCCAATGCCACAAATCTCTGTGAGTCATATACTTTTGACTCCTGCTTTGAGTTTGCTGTCTATTATAATAGCCACGTCTACCCTGTCTTTGGTGATTAAGTGCTGCCACCTGGCTTCCGCAAACTCGGGATCTGGTCATCCCCATTGTGTTTAAGGATTCCAGCTCAGTGATAGAAGTTCCCACAGTAATATCTGACCTACAGAGAAGTGCAACTACAGAGCTCTTCAGGGATGTTGGTGCTAGTTTCACAAATTTATTTCTCACTGTTCTGGTAAAATGTGCATACTCTGGACATTCCTGGTGTGTAAGAGGAGGCTTTACATGATAAATCCACTTTAACATTCCAATCACTCTAAGCTTCTGGATCCCCTCATCTACATTATACCAGGGCAGTTCTGGCATTTCAACCTCAGGCAATTTCAGCCACCTTTTGACCCATGTTTCAACAACTATTCAAACAAACTGTGAATACCTTTTCCAACCCCTTGAGCTATAACATTGAATGCAGAATGTCTGCTTAGTGGGCCCATGTCAATAAATTCAGACTGATCCAGCCTTATATTTCATTATCCCACACCCTTAAAATCCATTGCCACACATATTCCCCTGATTTATGTCTATATAAATTGGACAACTCACACAGTTCTTTTGGAATATAATGTACTTCCTCATGTGTTATACTTTGTACCTCACCTTTAGGGGCCTGTTGGGACTTTAGTCTAATTATAGGTCTGGAAGAAATGGGAGGTGGTGAGGGTGGGTTATGAAAATAACTAGAAATATCTTCCAAGCCATTTGCTTCAGGGCATTCATTTGCAGTTTCATCTGGTGAAACAGGATTAATCACTCTAGAGCTAATCACTTTAGAAGGAGGTTGGGTGGCCAACTCCTCAAGGCAGGCTGGAGGTGGGGCACCTATGTCCTTAGGGCAGACTATTACAGGGTTATCTAGAGAAGTCTCAGCATGACCTAGGGTTTCAACCTCACCCCGGACATCATTATCAATCCATATGTCACCATCCCATTTTTCAGGGTCCCACTCCTTTCCAATCAATGCCTTCAATTTAATGGCAGACACCATGCAACATTGAGATTTCAGTTTGTAAAGTTGCTACTCTAACAATAAGATTCTGAGTCTGATTTTCAGAGATCTCAAATCTATGGCTACAGGAAATAAGCTTTTCCTTCAAGATACTCACAGAAACATCTACCTCTGTCAGACGGCACTTAAGCTTCTCATTTGAAGCCTTAAGCTCATCCCTTTCACTCCTTAATGTATCCAGTGTATCTAACAATAACCACCCAACATCTCTATGCCTATTATTTCCACAAAATTCCATAAAAGTGTCAAAAAAATTATCCCCCAGAGCCTGGCTTTGTACAAGCAAAGCATTAGGAGAATCAAATGGTGATATTTTGACTATCTCTTTTGCCAACTCACACCATGGATTGGGAGCGTCATTCTGATTATGGGAATCAGAGTCCTTAGTGCCTTTGAGTCTGGTCAGTGTGAGAAACCATTCATAAAAACCCAGTTTTAAGATTCTGTTTCTTAAAAACCACTCCTGGTATCAAGTTGTATTAGTGAGGGTTCTCTAGAGAAACAGAATCAACAGGAAACACTCGCAAATATAAAATTTATAGAAGTGTCTCACATAACCATGGAATGCAGAGTCCAAAATCTGCAGGGCAGACTGTGAAGCTGACAATTCCGATGGAGGGTCTGAATGAACTCCACAGGAGAGGCTCGCTGGCCAAAGCAGGAAGAGAGCCTGTCTCTTCTGAATCCTCCTTAAAAGCCTTCCAGTGATTAGATTAAGCATCACTCATTGTAGAAGACACTCCCCTTAGCTGATTACAAATGGAATCAGCTGTGGATGCAGCTGATGTGATCATGATTTAATTCTATGAAATGTCCTTATCGCAGCAGACAGGCCAGCACTTGCCCAACCAGACAAACAGGTACCACCACTTGGCCAAGGTGACACATGAACCTGACCATGACACCATAGCATAAGTAAAGATTTGTTTTTAGATATTACCCCCAAAGCACAATCTATAAAAGAAAACAAAAATAGAAATTAAATTTCATCAAAATTAAAAACATTCTTCAAAATCACCATTAGGAAAATGAAATGACAAACCACAGACTAGAAGAAAATATTTGCAAATCACATGTCTGAAAAGGATTTGTATCCAAAATATATAAAGAACTGTTTACAATTTAAGATAAACATGACCACTTATAAATGGTCAAAATATTTCTCAGAAATAAAGAGATACATGAATGACTAGATATTTCAAGAATATATAAGAATGACTAATAAACACATTAAAATTATTTAATATCATTAATCATTAGGGAAATGCAACCAGAAATAACAAGAATGTTATGATCAAAAAGACAATTCTATGGCAGTGCAATGGTGGCTCTGTGGCAGAATTTTTGCCTGCCATGCCAGAGACCTGGGTTTGATTCCTGGCACCTACCCATGCCATAAAATAAGAAAGAAAAAGAGGAGAAAGACAATTCCAAATGCTGACAAAGTTACATAGAAACTATAAAACTCACACATTAATGGTGAGATATAAAATGGTACATGGTAAAATGGTAAAATTTGGAAGTTTCTTAAAAATTAATCATATAGTTAACATATAAAACTGTAATTCCACTCTTGTAGATAGCTACCCAAGAGAAAAATAAATGTGTCCACACAAAAACACATGCATGAATGTT
The DNA here is from genome assembly GCA_004026745.1 of Myrmecophaga tridactyla. Taxonomy (NCBI): domain Eukaryota; kingdom Metazoa; phylum Chordata; class Mammalia; order Pilosa; family Myrmecophagidae; genus Myrmecophaga; species Myrmecophaga tridactyla. Next base: position 16,064 of record PVIY010009351.1, on the reverse strand, counting down.
CATAGATATATTATTCAGAATAACGAAAAACTGGGGAAAAAAACCCACAAATGTCCATCAATGAGTGAATGGGAAAAATGAAATGTGATATATCTGTCCAACTAAACAGTATTCAGCGTCAAAAGCGAAAAATTACAGATACACGCTACAACATGGATGAACTTCAAAATCATTACGCTAATTGAAAGAAGCCAGAATGTAGAGAAAACAGATCAGTGGTTGTTTGGGCTGGAGATTGACTGCAAACAGGCATATGGGAACTTTTCGAGATGGTGGAAATATTCTAAACTGTTGTGTGGTGATTATTATACAACTCCATGATATTACCAAAAGTCTTTGAATTGTAAACTTATAGTGGTGAATTTCATGGTATATAAATTATTCTTTAATAAAGCTGTTTTAAAAATGAAGAAGAAAGGGAGAAGACCAAAGGAAAACATTAAAAGTTTGTACAGAAGAAGAATCAAATTTGTTTTGTGCTGTCCCATCGGGAAGAAGTAGAAGTAAAAAGAGGAAATGAAAATGGTACATTTTATTTGATAAAAGGAAAATTTTGCTCACTATGCTCTTCAAAAGAAATAGTCTTTTTTATAAGACTTTTCCTCATCCCTAGAACATTAGTTCTGACAAGGACATCATAAAATCATATTAGGAGGAAAACTGAAGTAAATGATCACTCTGACAACTCCCAAAGTTATCATTTTATGCATTTGAAACTTAGTAAACGTATGCGCATATAGTCCCTGAATTTGGTATTTTAAACGTACTATATATTTAAATGAAACTAATTTTAGAGGAAACTTCTTTGGATTGTAGAAAATCTGACTACTTCTCTGCTTAATCTAACCTGACTCTATGATGAACTGTTTCTGCTTAGTTAGAACAAGCTTGATCAATCAGGTTTCAGTTTTGGTTTTATAGGTAAGGTAAGTGATGCCTCTATCATTAAATCATGAGCAATAGTGATAACCCATAGATCTTAAAAAGGAAAACCATTTAAATAATCGATCCATAAATAAATAACTTTTCCTTGATCTTCAAGGGGCAGTGAATTAGTACTAATGCAATAAATCTCTTATACTCTTAAGCACCTAGTATAAGAAGGTACTGTGTTGAATATTGCAAGTGCCTCTCATTGATCTAACAATTTAATGAAAAATAGATCTAATATATAATTATAACAGAACTGTGAGTTTTTTAATGAAAATAAAAGTTACAAAAAAGTTTTAGGTTAGCAATTTGTCAGTGAAAAAAATAAAAGCTATAGGCAGTCAAAACCAAATGAAATATTTTCAAATGTTTGTTCAATGAATGTGGATAAAATTCAAACTTAACCAGATTAAAAATAAAAGTCCTCTAATCTCACAGAACATTTATAATTAGAAGTTATACCATGAAATATTTAGTCATTTCAAGTTCAAGTTAGAAGAAATGTTTTTCAATTGAGTTTCTGGAACATAAAACACTTTGCTTTCTGAAGGGAAACATAAATGACTATATAAGTTGAATATAAAATTCATGAACATCTGGAAGCCTGCTAATTGCAGACAGAATGTCACATAAAACAAGAAATCAAAGAACTTCTTTCTGGCTCATATGTCTTCAGGAGAGAGAAATCACTTTCCTTGGCACAAGTTCATTGGCATAATTGGCAAAATGTTGAGATGGCACATTTCACCGTATGTGTTTCCTTGGATCTAATCAAGTCCCATGAACACTGGTGTCATAAACTTTACATTTGGTTTAGGGCGGCATATGATAAATTCTTAAATCAATGGGAATAGAAGAAGTAGAACAGAAGTTTAAATACAGCAAACTGAACTGCCTAAGCCAATTGGGATAAAGTCAAGTAAGAATGGAGAAATTCTAAGTGAACTGGGAGCTGGTCCCCAACATGCTGGGAGAAAGTTTAGTTCCACTGGCCAAGAAAGAGGGCCAGCCCTCCCCACAACAAATTAAAGTCAACACATAAAAATTGTGAAGTTCCAAAGAAATCCTTATTTCTGCCTTCTCTTTAAAATAAAATCAGATAATTCCTCTGTGGTTATAACCTGTTAGTGTTGCGTAACCTCTTCTACTTTTGAGGGACATATCCTTTCCAGTTTACACAATTGCACCCCTGCCCAATCATCACCACTCTTCAAGCAATGCGCATATATATCCACCCATGTTAATCTTTCACTTCACCTACCTGACCTAAGTATTTGAGATTATAACTTTTGCATCAGAAAGCAGTACCCATAAACCACAAGTCATCATTGCTATTCTGCTTTTGATGACCGAAGTCTTCCTTGTTAGTCTATGAATGCCTGAAGCCCATGGAAGTGCTTTCCCCACTAACTGATCTGTTATCACACACACTGTTTCTCACATATCAATGAGTACTTCTCTGTATCTGTTGAAGTTTTGGCATGATAATTAAATATGCTCTTAGGTTAGGCCTAAAGCCTCCATGAAGCATAGACTGTAGAGTCAGAGAAATGAAATAAAAATTCAACTTTATTATTTATACCAATGAACTGAAGACATAGTATGGATTGGCAGTTGTGCTGGTTTGAAACAGTTGGGTACCCCAGAAAAACCAAGTTTTTTTAATCCTCATTCAATATTTCTGGATGGGATCTTCTTTTTATTGTTTCCATGGAGATGTGACCCACCCAATTAGAGAATCAGAGAATTTCGGAGATGCAGAAGGATAATGTCCCCAGGGAAAACTTGTGAAATGAGAAGAGAAAGTTAGCAGACATCACCATGTGCCTTTCCAGCTGAGAGAGGTGTCTAGAAGCCAGAGACCCTAGCAGGTGCCAGCCACATGACTTCCCAGCTGATAGGGGTGTTCCAGATGATATCAGCCTTTTTTGAGCGAAGGCAATCTCTTGTTGGTACCCTAATTTGGACACTTTCATAGCCTTAGAATTGTAAACTTGCAACTTAATAAATTCCCTTTTTAAAAGCCATTTCTTTTCTAGTATATTGCATTCTGGCAGCTTTAACAAACTGAAACAGTGGTCGAATGAATGAAATACATTCATATGTATTTTCATTTAACCCCCTCCAAAACTGTAAATCACTCTACTACAGGCACAGAGCCTGCCTTAGGAAACTTCCCTCCAGAATGTGCTGCTCTCAGATTGGCTCTAAAACCAGGAAATCCAGAATGAGCAAATTTGTTCATAGTCAGTGCCTTTTCTAAAACCAATCAATTCCAGGAGCCACCACTTGAACCCTTGGTCAGGAATGAGTGAGGTGTGGGGAGAGGTTGAAAAATTTTAACCATATTTTCCCTAGTAGGATTTGGAATACATATTATTTTCCCTTTATGGGAATATGAGGAATAAGGATTAAGTGACCCATAGCATGTACACATTTCCCCTCTTTTCTGTTCTCTTCATCCATTTGGTTTAACAATCAAGCAAATGATCAATGAAGGTTTTCCTGGATTCCTCAGGGAAGGAAATCCACTTTAGGACAATCTACTCCCTTGTTCATGAGACTCTTACCCAAACATCAACCATTGCTCCACTGTGGCAAATTTAGCTTCTCATGAAGGATATTGCATTAAGTGAATGTATTCCCAAGTACTATTGTATTCTCAGGAATAAATTAAAGCCCCAACATTTAAGTCATCCTGGCTTTTAAATTAAAGGCCAAAGAAAATAAAGATTAAGATCTATTTCCCCCAATTTCTTTCTGTATAGTCTATGTTCCAATTTGCTAAAGCTGCCAGAATGCAATATACCAGAAATGGGTTCGCTTTTTCAAAGGGAATTTATTAGGTTACAAATTTACAGTTCTAAAGCTATGAAAATATCCTCATTAAGGCATCAAGGGGCAAAACCTTCTTTAAGGAAAAGTTGTTGGTATCAAATTTCCTCTGTCACATGGGAACAAGGCATATGGTAATGTCTGCTGATCCTTCTTTCCTGGTGTCTGGTTAAAAACAGCTCTCTCAGTTTCTCTGGGTCCTTCTTGCTTTTTTGCAAAATGTTTTCTTTCTCTCTAAGCTTCTCCTGGGTTGTTTTGGTGTTTTTTTTTTTTGTTTGTTTTTTTCTCTCTCTCTCTTTCTCTCCATGAGCTCACATAAAGGATTCCAATAAAGGGTTAAGACTTACCTTGACTAGGCTGGGTCCTATTTCCATGAAAACCACAACATCAAAAGCTGCCACCCAGCAATAGGTCTGCCCCACAAGAATGGATTAAAATAATATGATTTTTCTGGGATACGTAACAGCTCCAACCACCACAGTCTAGTAGAAGCCTGAGTATTTTGGTTGCAATGTAGGTTGTCTTCCACCAGACTGGATACTGTCCCTTCAAGACATAGAAGACAATTCTCTCCTTCATGTGTTCCACAACTGAGATATTACAGAGTTAACAGAACATACAAAGGAATTATATCCCCAATTTAGAAACAAGCTAATCCCAACTCCAAAGTGATTATTCCCAGCAAATTAAATAAATAAAGTGTCCTCCGAAACCAGTATATATTGTTCCCAAAGACCAGAGCAGAGACTCAGTGCTATCTGAGGAAAGAAGAGTGGATGCAGAACCTTAATTTCTGCTTCACCAGAGTCCCAGCTGGTCAGTGTCAGTTGCCCTGGTCCACAACTGGTGAACTGTGAAGTCTGCAATGAGGTTAATTATGTTCAACAAATATGGAGGTGAGAGGAATCCTGTGCTCCTCAGTCAGCAAGTGGGAGGAATTCTTGGCAAAGTTTTGAATTTGCAGTGGTCACAGCCTCAGTCACTAGATCTTATCAAAGTTCCTTTCTTTTCCATCCAGCATATTCAAATCTTTTTCATTTCCATATGCCCTTTGAGCCCTAATTCCCTAATGAGTTTTAAGTTTATCTTTTTCTTAAATTGATTCCTTTCTTTCTCTACAATATGTATTGTTATTCACAAGTTCTGAGTATCTGCTTCTCTTTTCTTTACATTTTGTTTTTAGGCCTAATTATTTGCTTTTCTGACACAACTTTCCATTTTCTGACACAAGCTTGTATTTATAGGGTGTCCCATCATGAGATAAATATAGTTAATCAGTTATGATTGACTATGTCAGAAAATTCATTGGCCATATCAAAAATTTCCACTATTCAAACAAATCTTCGCCTCCAGAGTTAAATCAACCCAATCATTTTCCCATAAGACAAGTGCTGAACTTAAGCTTGATTAGATCTATTATCATCATGTCTTTTTAATGTATATTTTATAGCTTGCACTTCCCACTCAAGCCCTTATTTCATATGTTTCTTTCCCTTAGGATAGAGGCCATAACCTCATCCTCACAATAACTGTTTTATCTTGAAACTCAGTATTTCTTTTACATTTTAGGCTGATTTTGCAATAAAGGAAAAAAAAATTTCCTTTCCAACCTGTTCAAATATTCTGTACCCATATGGTTTGCTCTCATTAAAGACTCCCCATCTACAACTTTAAGAGGCCATCTTTCAAGAGTTTCTTGCATATGAGAATCCCTCAGGGAAACAATTCCAGTAAACTCTGCAATCTTGCCATTATGCTACAGTTATATTTCTTTGTGTCCCAATCACAATCACCCTCTCTGATCCTACATTAACTACAGCAGTTCCCTCTTTTAAAGCCCTATTTTCAAGAGGAATTAAGGAGAGGTGTATTTTCTTTGCTTTATCTTATCTAGCTAGTCTGGCCTCTAAATTTTTAACCTTTCCCCTAAGAAATCTCTGTCTCCCTCCAGCTTAATTTGTATGTTCTACTTTATTTTTCATTTATTCTTCCCCAAATTCCTATTCTAATAATAATATCAAAAGATATTTTTAAACCAAGATATTTGTCATGAATTCTGAAAAAAAGCCATTCCAGAAACAGAGTGTATGGGACACAGTCTATTTTAATTGCTATTTTTTACTTTGTATTCACAATATTTTATGGGCTTTTTTCACTCTTCACTATATGGCAAACCATCTATTCTTTTATTTGTTCTTTAATAAGTTTTTCCAAACTTCTTTGGGAAAAACCAGAATCCGGATCTTGAAACCAAAAGCTATTGTCAGATTTGATATAACTGGCAATTTCAGATCACATAGGAGTTCATGGAATGGGAAGGAGGTCCCATGCACAATCCACATGATTCTAAGAAATTAGTTCCTCCACAACCTTTCCTTGTCTTTGAATGCAGTTGAAAACAATGTAAATAGGAATGGAATGCGGGCAGCTTATCAAGCACTCCAATTTTATACCAAGAATAAAATTTATACTAATTATCTGTAGCTCACAGGGATTTAGCTGCATTTGCAAACCTTATTAGACCTGGCTGAGGAAATACAATAAAAGTAACAAAATTATTCCACCCACAAACTCCTATTAAGCATGTATGCTGAATCTCTGCCTGTTTTCATTTGAGCCTTAACAAAGAATAAAAGGTTCTCTTTTTCTTGTGTAAGAATCAGCGATGGACCTGGGATACTTCAAGAGTTGGCCTTCCGTCCAGGTTACCCCACTAATAATCTTGGGAAGCCTAAGTGGTTGATTTGCACCCATTTCCATAGAGAAAAGAGTGAAAGTAAATTTTGCAAGAGAAGTGGTACTGGTATTTCATAATCATCTAACATATATGTGATTAATGATTTGCATCTAGTGAGCCAGGCAAACTGCTCCTTCATAATTATAAATTTCAACATTCCATTAAAACTCTCTTAAATTAAAAGCTTTTGTTTTTCAAAAGACTTATTAAGAAAGTGAAAATATAAGCTCTCTGCTTTGGTTTGTTAAAGCAACCAGAATACAATACACAGAAATGGAATGGCTTTTAAAAAGAAAATTTATTAAGTTGCAAGTTTATAGTTCTAAGACTATGAAAATGTCCAAACAAAGGCATCCAAGGAAAGATACTTTGAGCTCAAGAAAGGGTCTATGGTATTCAGCATTTCTCTTTCAGCTGGGAAAGCCCTTGGTGATATCTACTAGCTTTCTTTCCAAGCTTCTTCAAATGGCTTCTCAAGGGGTGTTTTCTTTCTGCATCTCCAAAGTTCTCTGGTTGTGTATGTTCTGAAACTTTTCCAAAATGGTTCCCTTTTAACAGACTCCAGTAAGCAACCCCATTTGAATGAATGGAGACACATCTCCATGGAAACCACCTAGTCAAAAGGTCCCACTCACAATTGACTGGGTCACATGTCCATGGAAGCAACTTAATAAAAAAATCCCACCCTACAATATTAAATCAGGATTAAAGAACATGGCTTTTCTGGAGTCCACAACAGTTTCAAGCCAGCACACTATCCATAGGGAAGAGATATCTTCAAACCCTAAAACACAAAGGATTAGTGTCAAAGACACATAAAAATCTCCATCAAAACAATAAAAAAAAGCAATAACCCAATGAAAAATTATCAGGCAAAGGATATAAATAGTCATTCTAGAAAACAGGAAACATATATGACCAACGAATGGAAAAGTTAGCCAACCTCATTAATAATCAGAAATTGCAAATCAAATCACAGCAAAGTATTGTTTTATATCCAAGTACAGGCAAAAATCAAGTTCTGACCAAAGAACTATTGTGAATATAGGAATCAGTAGGATTTCTTATACTCAACCTTTAGAAAAAAAATTGACACCACCAAGATAGCCCTAAATTTTGGCATTCTCTTATAAATATAAATATTTATACTATAAATACAAAATTCTGCTCCTATGAATATAAACAATGAGGATCTCATAAATGTACACCAGAAAGTATATATAAAGAATGTGCATAGCAGCATTGTTCATTATATCAACAAAACAGGAAACAAGGTAAATACTCACAACTGATAAGTATATAAATTATGGTATATTTGCAATAGAATATTAGACAGTAGTGAAAGTGGGTGACCACCAACTCATGCAAAAATAAAAATATTGGCAGAATATTGAGGGAAACAAGACCCAGAAGAATATGGAAAGCATAATACTTTCAAAAGTTAAAGCTCTACAAAGAGAAATTTTGAGCAATTAAAATTAAGCAATATAAGGATTAGACATATATATTAAACACAAGTTCAGGAAAGTGGTTATATCAGAATAGGAAGAAGTAACTTAGGGTAGGGGAAGAGCAAATAAATAGGCAGCCATTATTAATGATCTAATTTTCAGGTCAGGTGGTGGCTTCATGGTATTTATTTATTATAAAAAATTAGGTAGCAAATAAAAGAAGTTATTTTTATTGTATATATAACTCAATAATAAAAGCAAGCCATGGACACAAGGATTCTGAACAATTAAATTTTATGTACCTAAAGTACAGTAGAATATATATATAATATGCTTTGTTCACATGCAATAATAAATTAATAACAATAGCACACCACTTTGCTTTCATTTTCAGTTTTCTAAAAACTGGAATTGAGATGTTTTAATTGTCTAAAAGTAGATCCATAATAGATTTTTAGCTAACATTATAAAATGTTTGATAGTATGTTGAAAAATCTATAATTGACAATTATCTTCCAAAAACACAAATCTTCAGTCAAGAAATACAAGTATCACTTGAATTTCTGGAAGGAACATGTGATATTAACTGAAACAATCCTGGTATTCAATGAACCCTTGAGAAGATACAACATTACTGTATTTCCCTTACTCCCAATCAATTCTACTGAATTTCTACGTGCAGACCTCAAAAGGAGCATATTAAAAATATCAAGTTAGGGCAGTGTGACAGTGGCTCATTGGCAGAATTTCTTCCTGCCATGCCGGAGACCTGGGTTCAAGTCCTGGTACCTGCCCAAGCAAAAAAATAAATAAATAAAAATAAAAACATAAAAATATTTATATATTTTTTTAATTTTATTTTTAGCTATATTGTAGCTCTGTATCATTAGTGAAAAATGAAAATCAAAACATGTCCAACAGCATCTTCCAAAAAAATATTTTAAAGTTAGAAAACTGAAAACTTCAGAAAGTACATGAAAGTGTGTCAAATTCAAAAAAGAAATGGGAGGTTTACTTTCAGTAATGGCAGGCCAGATAATTTTGACCTGCTAAAAGAAAACAGAAACTTTGGACAAAATAAAACAAAATCTGTATAATGGCATTGAACAATCCCTAAAGCAGTGAAGACTTGTTGGGGGTGGGGGGAAAGGTTTTTGGAAGAGAAGGAAACCCATACTGATAATCTGGATTTGGGGGGGTTCTTATGCCCTCAGAGCCTGAGAAACTAAACAAAACTTTCATTTATTCCCATGAGACTAAGAAGAACAACCAAGGGAAAGTGGATGCTCTAAGGCTTTAGATTGAAACCTCAAAGTATATCCTAGGAATAAGTTGGAATTAGAAGTGAATCCATTCTCATAGACACTGAAACTCTGTTTGGATTATTTCAACCCTTGGTTGCATTAAAGTATCTAGAATCACTAGTGTCCCTAATCAATCTTCCATAACAGATATAAGTTCTCTCTTACAGAACAAAACATTATCAAATTACACCCTTGATTTTCATATATAATATCCAGACAAAAAAAATAAACAGGCTAATTGGGAGACAAGAAAGCATGTCAAAAAGCCAAGAAAAAAAAGAATAGATAATAGAAACAGTCATACCAAGAACCCAAAGAGAAGAGCATTAAAATAAATGTTCTCAATAATAATGATAAATAGAACTGATGAAAGAACTAAAGCTAAAATAAATCACATATAAATTCTAGAATTAAAAAGAACATAATTGAAATTAAGAATTCAATAAATAGTTGCAACCAATTGAATGTGGCCATAGAGAGAACCAGAGACCTGGAATACAGGTCAGAAAAAATATCCAAACTGCAGTCTGAAAAGAAAAAGAAAGTATAGAATTAAATGTGTAAGTAGCAAATGGCATAAGGTGAAAAAAATATTAAATACACATATGCAGAGGCCCAAAAGGAGAAAAAAAGAATGAAGAAGAAACAATATTTGAGAAGATATTGGCTAAACCATGTCCAAAACTGATAAAATGTATTAAGACACAGGTTCCAAACTCCCTATCGACACTAACCAAGATAACTGCAAAGAAAGCATATGTGGATACATCCTAGTAATTATGCTGAAAACCAAAAGCAAAAAGAAAATCAGAGAAAAAATAGTAAACATTCTCTCCAAGTACACAGGATTATTAACCAAAATTGACCATTGATGCTAAGCACTAAATTGATCATTTAGCTGCCTTGAAAAAGTCCTGAGTATAAATATCTTCTATCAGCTATAGACATCCACCAAGTGAGTCAACTTGACAATGCCAGCCAAGATGCTGCTGTTTCCAAGGATAAGTCAGATAAGGGTATCATCTTAGCCAGGCTTTGTGTAAAATTTTTACAGTACAAATGCCCAAAAGAAAGCCTGATATTTGGCTACCTCCTTATATCTTGTTTTCACATTGTGTCCAGCAAAAGCCTATCCATTTCCACAATTTTGACTATCACAATCTATGGGGACTATTATATTTCTGTTATACTTGATAGGCTTTTATCTATTAATGCATCTGTCTTAGTTTGTCAGGTTGCTATGACAAATACCACATGATTCACGTAACACCAGGAATATATTGGCTCATGGTTTCAGAAACTAGCAGTACAAAAGTAAGGCATCAGCATGACCATGTTTTCTACTCAGCATCCTGGTGCTGACTTGCTGCAATCCTTGGGATTCCCTGGTTTTCATTTCTGCTTCCCATCACATGGAAATTTTTAGATCTCTTCCTATGGCTTTACCTGGCATCTCTTTGTATGGCCTCCAGTAATAAAGATCAAGGCTCACCCTTATTCAGTTAGACCACACCTAAACAGGTTTTTAGATGATCCTTTGCATGAGTTCCCACCTTTACTGATAATACATCTTTAAAGTGTCCTATGTACAAATGGAGTCACACCCACAGGATTGCAGATTAAGAATATGTCTTCTTTAGGGTACATAATCTAGTCTACAACAGTATCATGAAGACCTATAGAGCATCGTCATACATTTCTCAGAAAATATCATTTTTACATCATTTTCCTCCATCCTACAAAGTGATTCAATTAACATCCAAAATACTCTGTGCAAATTAACATTTTAGTTGAAGAATCAGGGATGCCAAAGGTTGGGAAAGACTCATAAGCAAGATGTGGTAATCAAATACTTTAAGCCAACAACATCAGGGAAACATCTTCAAACTAGGAATCAGGAATCCAGGTCCTATATTTCTGGCCTTTTTTCTAAGTGACTTTGAGTTTTTTAAACTTTCTTGGCCATTACATTATCTGTCAAAGTATCTCTTACATCCCTTCAAATTCAAATTCAAATTTCTATGATATAATGCAGATCAATAGTTTTTTTTTTTAAAACAAAATATATGTGACATGTGTTATAGGATATCACACTCCAATCTTTTTTTTTGGGGGGGGGGGGTGCGGTGCATGGTCCGGGAATCGAACCTGGGTCTCCCACATGTAAGGCAAGCATTCTACCACTGAACTACCCATATACCCCATACCCCAAATGTTTAATGCAAGCAAGTATCATTCAATATTGAAAGATAAATTTAAAATAGAGAGTAAGTGTTAAAGATAGAAGTCCATGATCATCCATCTCCAATATTGTTGCCTCAACACATAAATAATATGTTACTGTTATTTAATGGTAATTCCTATTAAATTCATAAGGACTACAAAATATATACCTTACAAGTCAATCATTTCTTTTTTCTTCCTCAGATTGCCTGTCAACATGGAAATGGAATAACATTTTTAATCTATTAATTCTTTTAAGAACCTATATCATCTTCACATTAAAGGTTTCATTGAAATTTAATATGTTTAACCCAAGAATCAGCCATAATATCAACTTTTCATATCCTCCTGATTAGTTCTTTACATTGCATGAGTGATATCTAATCATTTAAACCTCAAATTAAAAAATGCTTTTACTTGATAGTTATTTCCAGAGCTCTACCATTATTTGAACTGCTTATAAATTATTTACTGAAATTGAATTACATATAAATTATAGTTTTACATAATCTGGGAAGAATAGAAATATCATTTTGAAAGATTTTCCTCAAAGAGACATTCTTAGCAAAAATGTTGTCAAGGAAACACACTGAAACTGTTATATAAAAGAGGCAAAGCCTAACAAAATCAAATCCAGGCATTAAAGAATCTGTGTAAATGATTGATGCTTGCTTTAAAAATAGAAAATGGGACTATGCCATGCCTAGTTAAAAATGTCATTATAATCACAAAACCAAGTGTAGTCACAGAATACTAGTTAAAGCTGTATTAAATGCTCCTTATTTAAAAAGTAAAATTCACAAACATGAAGCTTTGAAAATTAGATGAAATCATAAAGTGACAGAATACAGATATGCTGATGCTAAATGCACTTTAAATGTAAACGATGTAGAGCCCAACTTTGTCTAAGGGGCCACGTAGTCTTAACCTAAACTTATCATTCATTGAGACATTCATTCATTCGTTATTGAACTGTGAACGGTGCTGGGTGCTGAACTGTCATTGGAAAGTAATAGCTGAACAGAGAAAACAGCATCTGTTCGATGTGATAAATAGAATCAACATTTTGCCTTAATCTCACATGTAAGAGACAAATAAACACTTCAGAAGATTACTCAGTCCCTTCTTTTGCCACAGGATGAGATTAACAACCAACTGTTTTCTAGGTAATTTCTCCAAAAGATTGTTCTAACATTATAATTAATATTTAACCTAATATATGTGGTCAATATTCCATCTAGGAACATCATGGAATAAGAGTTGTGGAAAATAAAAAACAGCTGAACTTTCAAATCTTGGAAGAAAATGCAGTAAAAGAAAAAGTATGTTTTTTCTTAAAATTAAAAATAAAACACATGCATGCCTAATCTAGTGCATCTGGATATTGACATCAAATTGACTGATTTTCCTTTTTTTTCATGTTCCCTATTTGCAGATGATGTGATTTTTAAAAATTTTTTTTATTATAAACAATGAACAAACTTACAAACATTCTTGACATACAAACATTCTTAACATGGTTACAATCAATGGCTCACAATATCATCACATAGTTGTGTATTCATCTACATAATCATTTTTTTTGAACATTTGCATCTCTCCAGCAAAAGAAAGAAAAAGAAAAAACTCATACATGCCATACCTCTTACTATTCCCTTTCATTGACCACTAGTATTTCAATCTACTCAATTTATTTTAACCTTTGTTCCCCCTATTATTTGTCTATTTCTTATCCTTATTTTTACTCATCTGTCCATACCGTAGATAAAAGGAGTATCAGACACAAGATTTTCACAATCACACAGTCACATTGTGAAAGTCATATCATTATACAATCATCTTCAAGAAACATGGCTACTGGAACACAGCTCTAAAATTTCAGGCACTTCCCTCTAGCCACTTTAATATACCATAAACTAAAAAATGGAGTATCTATATAATGCATAAGAATAACTTCCAGGATAACCTCCCAACTCTGTTTGAAATCTCTCAGCCATTCATTCTTCTATTTCATCTCATTTCTCTCTTCTTCCTTTCAGTCAAGAAGGTTTTCTCAATCCCTTGATGCTGAGCCCCAGCTTATTCTATGATTTCTGTCCCATGTTGCTGGAGAGGTTTACACCCCAAGGAGTCATGTCCCATGAAGAGAGGGGGAGGGCAGTGAGTTTGCTTACTATGTTAGCTGAGAGAGAGGGAGGTCTAATCTGAGCAAAAGAAGAGGTTCTCTTCGGGGGTGACTCTTAGGCCTAATTTTAAGTAGGTTTAGCCTATCCTTTGGGGGCCTAAGTTTCATAGGGACAAACCCCAAAACTGAAGGCTTGGCCTATTGATTTGGTTGTTCCCACTGCTTGTGAGAATATCAGGAATTCTCCAAATGGGGAAGTTGAGTTTTTCCCCCTTTCTCCCCATTCCCCCATGGGGACTTTGCAAATACTTCTTTATTCACTGTTCAAATCACTCTGGGATTTATCAGGGCATCACACTCACCTGGACAACCCTACAAAATCTCATGCCTTATTCAAGGTTCTGTGTACTTATGGTATTCAATTAAACTGTCCATATAAGTTAAATTAGGAAATGCACTAATCAAAATATAAATTTTGTACCAAATAAACATTTCTTGCTTTAGTCTAAATTGACTGTTTTCTGCACACTTTCCTACCACTAAAGCTGATCAGCTGTTGCAAAAATTACAATGTGCAAAGATCATTATTCTATATTAGGAAGCAGAACTATCGATGCACAATATTAAATGGGATAAGAGAAGATGACATTGGCCTAAAATCACAGCTCCAGACTCACCTCAAGGTGTGAATTGGTCAAGATGACAGAGTGACTTAATTTTCATTAACCTCTTTACTCCAAAGAGAGAGATGATGGGTCAAATACAAAAAGAGAAAAAAAACATGGACTTATCAACTTAAAATGGAACAGAAAGCCAAAGTGTTAAGCAGAAATCAAAGCAGATTTTCTGTGTTCCAAATTTGGAATCAAGCAAAAGAAGAACTAAGAGGAATGTTTTTTAAATTCCAACACATAAAAAAATACGGTGCTTAATCCCCAGCCCCAACCTCCACCCAGTTGTGAGAGAGGGCTACAAAAAATTGCTACCAAATGTTGTCAGGAGCTATAAAAAGCTCATGCTGTGCTCCAGGCTGAGGGCAGCTAAACTGAGCTTTTCAATGGCTCTATGATCCCTGGTATCACAATCTGCAACTAAAAACATTGGTTTGAAATGGAATCATGACAGCTGTTCAAGGAACAACAAACTCCTTAAACAGAAATATTGAGTCCCAAAGGCCATGTATCACTACCCATGAAACTTGGTGGGCTAACTGGTTAAAAATAAGGTCCCAGTCTCTTTACTGTCCTTGACAGCCACCTCCCTATTTATCTGATATTCTACAACCTTACTTTGCTCTTGCTAATATGTTGTCTCCTAATTTCCTTCAACTGAAACACAGTGAAAGTCTTCCATCTGCCCTGAAACCCTATGATATCAAATGACTCTAGTTTTTTAAGTAATACTTTTTATTTATAATTTTATTTAACAGTACCTGTAAAATGCTTCTTCTATGATGTGCTCTTTTTAAAACTTCACGAATATTAACTCAGATAATAAGGGACCTAAAGAAAGATGTATGTAGCCATCACAGTATAGATCTTGTGGGTAAGCCAGAGTAGGATACAAAAGAGAACTTCCAGATTTGGAAGGAGGATCATTGATGGTTTCAACAAATGTCTGTTTCTAAGCATTTGGTAGTTAGGTTCAGGCATCAACTTGGCCAGGTGACGGTGCCTAGTTTTGCAGATGTGGACATGAGCCAATGGCATGTGAAGCTCATCTGTCACTGATTACATCTCAGTCAGCTAAGAGGTGTCCTTGCTTCAATGAATGAGGTTTGATTTAACTGGCTGGTGCTTAAATGAGAGAGCGCAACGTAGCACAGCCCAAGCAGCTCAGCATACCTCTTCTCAGCACTCGCAGCTCAGCCCAGGCCTTTGGAGATGCAGAAAGAAATCACCCCAGGGAAAGTTGTTGGAACCCAGAAGCCTGGAGAGAAAGAAGGCCAGTAGAGATTGCCCTGTGCCTTCCCATGTAAGAAGGAACTTCGGTTGAAAGTTAGCTGCCTTTCCTCTGAAGAACTATAAGTTTTTAACTAAATAAATCCTTTTATTAAAAACAAATCCATCTCTGGTGTGTTGCATTCTGGCAGATTTGACAGACTAAAACAAGCACCTATTATATTCTAGGTACCTGACAAGGTAGTGGTCAAAACTATTTCCTTAGCTGAAAGGACAAAAGTATTATCATCAGAACTGAGAGAAGGATAACTGCTACTTTATGCCAGAATTCCACATTTCTACATGTTGTCAATCTCAACCTACAATGAATCGAGCATAGTTTTCATTATTGGCTCAGTCATTCTCAAAAAATCCTTGATAAAGTTCTAACTTAAATAATTTCCCTAGGTATTTCTACATATAGACACCACAATGGGTAGACTCGATCTGCCTTAAGTGTCAAGGTCTTCATGGGAACATGAAGCAGGAAGAAGCCACCTTAGAAAAAAACTAATGAAT